>WUQG02181431.1:0-22574 GCA_011317285.2 Androctonus mauritanicus
ATTTCGATATATAGAAATTTTTTTCGATATATAGAAACAAATTTCAATGGAAATTTCATGGGACTAACAAAAAACTTTGATATACGGAGAATTTCGATATACAGAAGTTCGATATATGGAGGTCCGATTGTATATAGTATATATTCAAAATAGCAATTTTATAGATATTTATACAGGCATAACTCGTTTTACAGCACTTTGCTAATATGGTACTTCTCAATTATATTTGATGTTTTATTTTATATTTCAAAATGAAAAAATTTATTTGCAAAATAATACTTAGAATAAGTTTATAAAACATAAATTAACATATAGATGAGTTAAGCCTAAAGCCATCCTGAAAAATTAAAGCTATAAGATTCAGAATCAAATCTGGATCTTCCAAGATGAATCAAATGCTGGAATCAAATCAAGAATGAATCAAATCTGGATCTTCCAAGCTGCTACAAATGCTTTAAAATGCAGATAGCTGCCCAAGTTTTTTACATTTAGCACTATAGTGCATTTAATAAATAAAAGTGTAAAATATGTTTTTAGACTTTTATATGCATTAACAAATGAAAACCAGCTGTGCTTTGCTTTACAGCAGTGATCTGGAACATAATCATTGCAATAATAACGCATACCTGTAATATCAATGATGATCAAAATAAATAAAAGGATAATTACAAAAAGTAAAATATACTTTGACCATATGTATTTTTTTTGTTAGTTTTTATTTCCATTTATTAATATTTTTTTAAATGACAAATATAATTAAATTTATTCTTATAATTAAATATCAAACATATATAACATGATACTAATTTTTACATTTATTTTAGAAAATATAATCACACTTCATAATTTAATTTCAGGATTAATTTGAAAGCTATAATAATATTTAGTATATCAATTATATCAAAAATTGCATTATATAATATCAATTTGAACCAATATTTGATATAATTGCATTTAATTACAATTCATAAAATGTTTCATTGGTTAATATCCTTGATTTGAGTTATTCAAATTTCAAAACAATAATAAAAATAAAAATTATCAGATTGTTTTATTATTTTTGTTCCTACAAAAATCAATTATAAATATTGAAGTACATATATGACTTAAATTATTTTTTAAATAATCATAATTCACATAAAATTAAAGCATTATTGTTTGATTACTATTTAGAAAATAAACTTCCAAACATTTTGATGATTTTTAATTTAAATTAAAACAAAACAATCTGAGCCTGATTTATTTAAGTCTTTATATGTTTAAAGGATACCAATTTTCTTTTATTATAAAACATTATAATACCTTTATATTTGCTTCAATTATGGATGGTTCATCACAATAAGATTCGACAAAAAATAATTTATAACCAAATTTTCCATGCACTATATCATATATTAATTTTCTTCTTTCAAAAGTAGTATTTGTAGCATCATAAACCTAAATAGAATTTATTATTATTTCACTTTTTACTTTTATTTAATAACATTCTTAATATCTAGTCTATTAATTTATAAAAAATTATGTTAATTCAGACAACCCAAAATATTTATATTTTTAAACAAGCAAATGCTTAGAAATAAAAATTATGCATACATTTTCATGTTTTATTTTTCAAATTTTTTTGCCAATAGTTTGAAATATTCAGTTCCAAAAAGTATTATTCTAGGAATGTCTATGTGAAATTGGTTAAAAATTCAAATCACATATATCTAATATGGGAAATTTATAAAATTTTTGAAAGATATCAAGGTTTTAATTAAACAAATCAAAATTTCCAATTCATTTTTTACATATCTCCAAAATATATATATTTATATATTATAAAACAAATATAAAAGTTTCAATATTATTCATTAAAAACAACATAATTTCCCTTATTTTGTTGTTCTTACATGATCCTCCTTAAGAATTAAGTTTAACACCCTGATATAGTTAATTTGAGAATATTGAAATTTGCTTAAAACATCTCAAAAGATAGAAATAAAAAATTAATTTTACATTATAATAATATGCGGATCAAATGGCCATTCAGTTTTGAATTTTCTCAACAACAAGTTAGTCAAGACCAATGAATCAAATCATTTGACTCTTTCTACTGTATTTGATTTTATACATTTTTTGTTGAAAATTCAAAATGATAAATTTCAGATTTACTGAAAATGATCAGTATCACCTATAATAACAGAGATATTTCATTTATTTGAGACCAATATCTCAGATAAATATTATCCAATTGAATAAAATATATACATAATATTTGAACCATCTAAGGAATCTTTCATATTAAAAATGATTGATATTCAATCATATCAGGTAGGATATTTGTTTGTCAAAATGATGTATTATGTAAATATTATCCAACTTAAATGAAATTTGCATATATTATTGGAATCTATTAGTGAATTGTGTGCATAAAAAATAATCAAAATTAATTCATTATTATGTAGTAATAGCAAATTTATTTTGATTGATTCATGAAGATTTAGATTTAATTTTTACTTCAAAAATTCAGCATTAGACCCAAATTTAATTATTTCATTTAATATAAAAGAATTTGACAACAGACACAATTAGTTTTTCATTTTCATGTATATTTAGTTAGTCTATAATAATAAATGCATTTTCTTAATTTTTCCTTATTTTAGTCAAGATATAATGGGCACATTTAACCCTTGCAAGAATGAATAATAAAGTGAGAAAAGCATAAGAAAGTATAAGGAAAAAAGAGAAAATATATATTTTAATATATTTTTTGTGATCCTGCCAGAAGAAATGTGGCAGGCCATTAATAGAAAAAAAAATTCTATAAATAGAAAGAGATTTTTTTTTTTATTTTAAAAAAATCTCTCTTATACTTATAGAACAAAAATAAATAAAAATAGATATATATATATATATATATTATTGATTAAATAATTATATAAATTTTAAAATATCAAATTACATTAAATATTCCAACAATTTATAAAATAAATAAATTCTTACAGCTACTTCTCCATTTTTTTCTAGCCATCTGCACATATCTTCTAATGCATCTAGTGCTACTTTGCTGAAATAACAAACAAAACTTTAACAGAATTTAAAACCATAAGTATTACACTATATATTATTAATGTAAATAAAATCTTACTGAATTTGAATAGAGAAAGATTAGTCTAGATTTGAAATATATTTTCAATATTTTATTGAGATATCATTAGCTTCTATAAATATGAACAAGACAGTTTTAAAACAGATTAAAAACTGTTTAATGATTACAATGTTACAATAATTTAAAAAAATTATATTATTATATGTATTTCAATAGTACTGAATTAAAAATTTTATTCAAATCTATAAACTTTGGATATTTAAAACTTATAAATGTTCCAATGTACACCGGCAGAATTCAAAACTGAACCTCATCATAAGTCAAGAACTACCTGTATTCAATTTATATTACATGAATTCTGATTCATTGCATGAAGTATGCAAATAAGAAATATTTATATATTTTAATATATTTTTTGTGAACATATTTTCAATAAAATCCTATACTTCTATCAATATATTTACTTCTTATCAGGCTTGCAATTATTTTAATTTATTATTTTACTAACTTTCTAATTGCCATTGCTTCCTTATTATGTGGATTAAAAAATTCATGACTTTTATAGGCTTCTGTAGCTTGTCTTCGATATTCACCAACATTAAAAACTAAAATAAATAATAATTAATTATTAATAATAAAAATAATTTTGTCAATAGTGTATTTTTATAATTATAATATCTCAATTAAACTAATGTATTTACAAAATACATAATGTTAAAAATTACTAAAAATTATATTTTAAATTGATATAATATATATAGAAATAAAAATATAAGTTATATTATATTCATATTTTAAGATTAAGTTAAGCTTGACTATGCTTCCTCATTCTCTCTATAATCCCTCTATAGATAGTAGAATAAAATCTACTTGTGGATAATGTATATTGAAATAAAATACACTTATGATTTTACAATTTTTCTTCTATAAAAATCGTCTGCATTAAAATACACAACACCTTCAGTAAATAAATGAAAACTGTTTGAAGTATGATTCTTATCTATGTAGAATATTTTAAGAATATATATTTAGCAATATTCTAATACTGATTCCCAATCTAAGATCTGCAGACTTCACTAGGGAATCATATAGTTAATTCAGGTAGTATGATTAAAACTTTCTTTTGATTTTATTTAACTCATCATATTTTGTGCAGGTCGTTAGTTTCTATTGCAATCTTTTTTTGAAATATATGAAAAAATTATTTAATTTTAAAACAAAAAATAAACTTAATATATACTAATGCTTTTGATATATACAAGTTCAAATGCAAGCTACGACAAGAGTTGCTCAAAAACTAATGCATCACATTTTAATATTATTACATTATATAATTATATTGTGTACAGAAACATTAATATAAATTAATGTTTCCTATATACAAACTATTTTTCATCATAATCTCCATAACGTTGTGCAGCCTGGCACTAATATGAAACAAGTGCATGCATGCATTGCTTGTACTAGTTCTTATCCTGTTGATGTAACCATGTTTTCATTGTATTAATCATGTCCTCATTATCTTCAAATTTTGTTCTGCAGAGTGCGTCTTTAAATGGCCCAAAAAGATGAAAACCAGGACTATAGAGGGAATGAGGAAGCATAGTCCAACCCAGTTTGGTGATTGCTTCCCAAATTTTCAATTTGTGTGGAGACATGCATTGTCATGCTAGAGCAACATTTCTGCTGGCTTCTTGTGAGACCAAACATGATAGAAGTACTGGTTGAGTTTTTTCAGTGTTTTGATGTATCCATTTGAATTGATTGTCTCACTTTTTTGCACCACATCCACAAGAATCACCATATCAATGATCCAAAAGATAGTGATCATGATTTTCCAACTGAAGGAATTGTTTTGAATTTCTTTTATCATGGTGACTGATGATGCCACTCCACTGACTGCCTTTTCATCTCAGGCTCAAAATGGTGCACCTATGTTTTGTAAAAATCTAAAAATTCATGGCAAAAAAACATTCCTCCCATCTCAAAATGTTTCAACAAATCAGAAAAAGTTGTTTTCTTCTGAATTCAATGTTTAGTTGTGAGACACAAACCTTCAAATATCTGAGAGTTTCAAGAGTTGCAATAACACCTCCAGTACTGACTGAAAACTATAGGGCCAATTCTCAATTTATAATGTACCAATCTGGATGAATAATGACATCAGTGCAATTCAATATTGTGAAATGCCTGATAAATTAATATTTTTGAATATATTTAAATATGAACATTCACATATATCCATATATTTTTAATAACCAGAATCAAGAAGAAATAGACATTTTTTAGGAATGAATATATTTGATCTCATCATTACCAAAAGACATGCTACTAGCATAAAGAGACATGCAATCACTTTATATCTTTTCAATTGTATTTGTGAAGTATCTGATATTTAAGTATCTACAGAAATATTAATCCATGTACTATCACACATATCCGCATATTTCTATTAAAAATAATCAAAAGAATAAGATTTTTGTTATCAAATCTTTGTTAGGAATAAATAGGGCAGATTGCACAGCTTGCATAATGGGAATGCATTGTGACTAAGACAATGAATTTTACAATCTTAAGAAAATTTTTCAATTTTTGATTGCACTTGTATAATCCAATCCCCTAATCCAAAATTTTTTTGGAAAAAATTTTTTCACTTATATATAAATAAATACAGTAAATATTAAACCAGTTAAATCAAAAAATTAATAATTAGAAAAACAGCTCCCATTAGGAATAATTAGGAAATGTTTTCTAATTAAAATTTGAAATAAAAATTTTGTAAAATATTGGTAATGATACTTTATTCAAAAATAAAAAAAATACAGATGTTCCCTAAGTTATGAACTTTTGTAACTTTTTCAGAACATGCCATTTCATTTTCAAATTTTAGAAGAATTTGAAAATTGTTCAAGAATTTTAAGCATTGTAATAGCAAAATATCTAGCAATAAATGCAATATAAAATTACATAGCTTTCAATAATATATATATAATTTTTTTTGGTAACAGATGTCACCATTTTCAATTCAAGTAAGTTACTAAGTGGTGGGACAAAATAGTCCTTCCACAGGCTGTCTACCTCTGCAAAGAGGTCAGCAGGATTGTGGAGGACAGAGATCAATGGGCCAGTTTGGATCCCATGATAAATATTCCACGGGATGGAACCTAAGAATCATACCCAAGTCCTCCAGAATGGAAAGCTGAAACATTTTCATACAGCCAATCCAGCTGACTGCTTTAAATATATTAACTCAGTATTTCAGGGAGAATCCATCAAAAATCCTTGCATAATAATGGAATGTATATTCAAATCTCTGAAATAAAGAATTTCTAATTGGTTAATATATATATTACACAATACAGTATAATATATATTGCTGTAGCAAAGATTTATTTTAAATAAAATATAATAGATTTTTTAATGTTTAATTCTAAAATGGATCATAAATGTTTATAATTATGAAAATATATTTTAAATATAATTATTACCTTTAGTACTGATTCCAATCCAATTCAAATATCTGGTGAGTTTTCTTGCAATATAAGTTTTACCACGTGCTGGTAAGCCTACCATAACAATGACATGAGGAATATTCACAAAATTCTTCCTATCCCCTGTTGAAAGTTAAATAAATATTAAATATAATAAACTTTATAAAATTAAATATAAATAGCTAACTGAATAAAAAAAATGAAACTTAAATATAAATATTATTTTTCTTCAATTTTCATTCCATAAAAATTTGAAATTTAAAAATTGAAATTAATTAGTATTAGAAACATTTATAAGATTTTGTTTGTTGAGGAAAAAGAACTCTCATCTTTCTTTTTCAAAAAATTACCTTAACTAATCAAGCAATAATTTATTTGAATCTCTATAAATAACTTTAAAATTTGATTTTTTACCCAATATCAAGTATCTTTATAAAAACAATTTCAATGAAATATATCTATATCATTCTTTTCTTTACATGAGAAAAAATTAAAAAAACAACAGCAATTAAGTAGGGATAATTCTTTATTAATAAAAGTATCTTTGGTGAAGTATCCTTTCCAAACTTTCTGTTGAGAGTGACTGAAGATGGTAAGCATCTTGCCAAAAATATTTCTGTTAATAAAGGTATTTTTGTGCTTAAGTTCTATTGTTTTTTAAGCAGCTTTAATGATTCATGATTAATTCAATTTTCATAGGAAAGAAAACATATTGTAAATATTATTAAAAAAATTATTTTCATGATAAAAAATATTACATTTCCATTTGTTTTCATTCTGATATTGTTGTATTATATCGTCAATTTTTCAATGCTTATTTTCAATTTAAAAAGAATAATTTTTGTAATTTATCTTTAAATGATATTACTTAAATATATATTCAGGGTAAATCACTATTTAAATAATAACTCAAGAAAAATATATAAGAAATATAATAAGCCGTTCTTTCTAGAAAAATATTTGGTAATCTTCCATAATTGTTTTTTATTGTTATGTAGTTTAAAGATAAATGCTTTGTGATGTTATATGATCTATCTATATGAAAATGATTTGCATCCTTTCATTATAAAGCATATTTCAAATTTGTTTCATTGTTTTATACTTTTTCTAAATGGATCAGTTATGTTAATCTGAATTAATAATAACTATATCAATCATGCTATCTGATTGATTATTTTATTATTAATGATATTCAATGATATGGTTATTATTGTCTGAAGCAATACATCTAATATATTAACAACATATGCAAGGAATAATCAGCAATTTCAATATATATTGTTTTGAATTTTTTACTAAACAAAAAGTCAATGATAAATTGAACAAGAAAATTTATAAGTAACTCAGAGTTCCTGAATATTCTATTACAATTCAGAGTGCTACAATGAACAATCTTGAAATTTTGAATTTTCCAGAAAATAAAAAAAAATTTTAAAAATGGATAGAAAAATAATCTATAAATCAGCAAAACTTTTATTATTACATAAACAATAATGAAATAAAAAAAAAACAAAATTATTTTTATAATAAACTAAACAATTACTAACTTGCAGAACCTTTAATAATAAAAATTGCTATTATAGGAGAACTTACAAATTTCTTTACCTTTCTTCAACTGTTCAGAGAATAGTAAATATTAACTTTTTTATGAATGTTCAGAATTTATTTATTGCAATTAATTTTCAATTTTTTGATACTTCATATCTGAAAAAATTCGCAAATCCAGGAATTTGTAAATTGAGTTACCTGAACTTTGAGATTCTTAAAAGGACCACCTGGGAGACTGTTGTAACAAGAGTCAATTTGCTTCTCCATAGACAATTTGGTGATGACATAATTTCAATTACTATCAGAATTTAATCATTTTTAAAAAATATTTTATGTATGTATATGTTGCACTAAATATAGATGACTGATTAATGTAATATAGCATGATGATGTATAGGCAACCCTCCTTCTTGTGACATAATAAGGTCTTAAACTATTATCATAATTCAAGCTGTCATAAAATGAGCCTTTTTCCAATACATGCAATGTTAATAATGATATATTCAGTTCCTGATAATTTGTTTTACACTTAAAAAATTTAACTATGAAAATAAAAAACTAAATAAAACTAATATATGCATCATTTATCTAAAAAAACATTCAATATGAAAGGAAAGCATAGAAAATATATTTGAAAATTCTTAGATATATAAGACAAAACAATAAAAATAATCCAGAAATACATAAAAATAACTACAAAATGAAGACTAATGGGAGAAGCAATAGTTTCAAACTGCTAAGTTTAAATGATGTTATGTCTTTCCTGTTGTGGAATAATGCTCAGGTTTTTTGCTATACAATTGTAAATATGTATATCTGGGATTTTCTAGGTTTTAAAGTATGAAAATAATGATAGCAAAATGTGGGGATCATAAATAAGAACTTATAAGTTAGGAGTTACTTAATTTACCAATTATAGATGGATTTTAATATAAATGAATGGCAATGAATGAACAAAACTAATGTAAGTTATATTAATAACATAATAATATTATATATATAGTAGCATACTCAGAGGGGGCAAAAAGGACAGTTCACCCCAGGCACTAAGCTGAATGGAAGGTCAAGAGCATGGAATATCATTAGTATTCACTAGATATTTTTATTAAAATTTTTATATCATTTTCAACTCTTATTTTAAATTAATGTAAAATAAAATGTGTGTTGAAAAGTTAAAACAGATGTTTTTTGGGGGAAAGGGGGCAAAAAAAATGCCTCCCTTGATATCAAACATTCTGGTTTTGCCACTATATATATTCATTCAATCATTCTAGTATCTGATGTTAAACCTATATATTATATATAATAAAATTAAATTATAATGTATATAATTCTATATATAAATTGCTCTTCACTATAATGATTTAATTGATTTCTAAAGAAATATTATATATCAAGCTGTAATAAATTAAACATTTATTCTCCATAACCAAAATGTTATAAATTATAGTTATATTCTGAAAACTTATTTCACATCATAAAAATATCAAAACCAATTATAAAAATGATGAAATATTAGTTTTTAATATATAATATCATTATAAATATATCATCTAAATAAAGTAAATATGAAAATGAAAAAAAGAAAAATGTCTTTGAAAAGTCTTAAATATATAATATTGTATGAGTGGAAACAAAGTTCTTACCCTCATCATGATGTAGATGTGCTAGGGTTCTGAAATTTGATTCTCCAACTCTTCCTTCTCTATATATCCATCTCTCAGAGCTACATACTTCTCATACTTGTGAAACAGTTATTTAATCTTTGTAGAAGTTAACAAAATTAGAGGCAAACCAGCTCTTCAACAGCAGAAATGACTTCCTCATCATCAGAGAAATTTTTTCCCCATAAGTTTTTTTCATATTTTGAAACAGGAAAAAGTCCAAAGGTGCCAGGTCAGGAGAATACAAGCAATGGGGTAAGATTTCATAACCATATTTGTGCAGAAAAGTGAGTATTTCTGCAACTTGGTGTGCAGGTACATTATCAGCTAGCACAACACATTTTTTTTACAGCAAACTAAGTTTTTCCTTGATACTGTCCTGTAACTTTTGTAGCAAGTTCCTGTAGTATGCCTATTATTTTTGACCTTTTTTGTAAATAATCTGTCAATATGACATTTTTGCTATCCCAAATCGTAAACAACATAATCTTGCTGGATGGCCTCTTGAATCATCCTGTAAGTTGATGCAACTACATTTGAATTCCCATTTAAATATTTGTTCAAATAATTTTTGTTTCACAGTCTCATATGATGGGCAGTCTTGCTATACACAGCTAACATCTCTTCATGGATTGTTTTTGCAGTTTTTCCCTTGAAGATGAAGGAAACATATGACTCAATATTCAAATTTCTCATCTACTATCATGCTTCTAGCTCCAGGTAAACAGAATCTGTCAAAGCAAAAAAGGCTTGTGTATTAGTAAGATGGTAAGTTATCATTATAAACAATTACAGATCTATAGTACATATACAACATGATGAAGGTAAGAATTGTTTGAACTTCCCTCTTATATATTACTAAACTTCTATTTACAATTTTCCACTCTTATTTATTTCTATTTTTTTTCTCTCTATCATTTTTCTTTTTTCTCAGATATAAAAAATACAAAAAACAGTTAAAAATGTACAAAAATAATAAGTGAAAAAACATGGATATGCATGTAATAACCCTTATACACTAATTAATCTAATAGATATTAGTGTTTTTCCTATTACAGATGTACAGTACATAGAATAAAATATGCCAAAAACCAATGAAAATATAATTCATATTATGTTATATGATGTATGTGTTAAGATTTTATATATATAGCATTTATAAAAGAAATAAATTAAACCCTATTAGACATTTAAAAAATCACTCATAGTTTTGTTTAATTAATGAATTTAATTTAAAAATATTTAAAATTACCAGTAAATATATTTAAATTCATTAACTATAATTATAATGTGGTTATTTTATTAGCAAGATTTCAAAATCAAAAGAAGCCTATAAAAACAAATATATGAATGAAAAATTATATTAAAACTATTTTCCTATCAAGATGAAAATTTATTTATATCAATTATTATTAATCTTATTTTTGCATTAATTTTGTACTTAAAATATTTTACAACTATATTGTGCATTAATTTACTAAAATAATCAAATTAATTTAATAAGTTATGCATTTTTATTACTACTCTAATGATGGTTTTTTGTATATAATTTTATAAATTAAAAATTATTTTTATTAATAATTTCCAAATATAATTTATCCTTCAAACTTGAAAAATTTACAATTCTCTTACAACTTAAGTAATTTGTCCTTCATTTAATCTAAAAAATAATCAGGCCATTACATTCAAAAACAAATTATATTATTGTGTTTTATTATCGAAACCAGTCAAACAAGTGATTTATTTTTAGTTTTTATTAGTGTTTAATTTAAAAAAACTTTTAGTAACGTTTATATTATAAAAATATAAATATTTTTAAAAAATCTAAATAATTCAATGAAATATTAATGGCTGTCATTAAAAATTTTAATATCTTATTGATTAAACTATCAATAACAGACTTTCCTGTTACATTAAATATGAATTAATTACAAACTTCATAACAAATGATAAATTCTAATCTTCACATATATAATATATTATTTCTAATCCATATTTTATGTCAAATTATTTTACTACAAAATATAACTTAGGTAGAAAAATGAATAGTTATTTGCAATAAATTTCTATTCCATATGTATGTATATTTGGCATAGTTTCAAAATTTATTCCTACAAATAAAGGAATAATAATAAAATAAATGTGACTTTCAAATAATTTATCTGCAGGATCACAATATGGAATATATGCAATAATTTATAAGTTAAATTATCAATGAAAATTAATATATTCTTATTATAATAATTCAAATATACTAGTTTTATTTATATGATAATCATTTGCTATTATGAAAAGTAATAATCCATCCTTAATGGTTCTTTATAGTGAAGATAATTCTTTATAGTTTAATATTATATATATATATATATATATATATATATATTTATTTATTTATTTCTTCTTTCAAATTAATAAAAGATAGAATAGATTTCAGTATTCATTTTAATGACAGGCAAATTATTTAAGTCAAAAATATAATATCTGATTTATATATAGTATTTGAAAGTTGACATACTAACATTTGCAACATTATAAGTTATTTGCAAAAGATATTAGAATGTGAATATCAGTATTATCATCATATACAAAATACAATTTATCAGAAAAAGCATTTAAAATAATATCAATATAAATTTAATAAATCACGTTTGCTGTTTCAAAATTATTCTAAAAACATCTATTAGGCAAACTGTATGAATATATTTAATTAATAAGAGATAAAATATAAGTTTTATAAATTTAAAATATAAGAGTTTCTAATGTAGGAAAAGATTCTATAGTGATAGGAGAAAAACTAATTAAATTTTGAAGCATTCGATACATTTTTGTACACCTGTCTATTATTTAACATTATAAATAAGCTTATAATTCATTCAATAAGCATGCTAATTGTTACTAATGGTGAAATAGCGTTTTTTAAAATTAGGCCTATTGATGAGAGAGCAAGAAGTAATTTTCTGAATTTTTGTTACGCATTTAGGCTTACAATATCAATTATTGATTACTGAAAGTTTTTTTTCTCTTTAAAACACATCATTTTACCTGTTCTCATTTTTTTACACTTAGAATTTTCCATCGATGATCAAATAATTAATTTTTAAATGATCAGACTCGGCATCTAAATTTAATTCTTACAGCAGACGATCGTCGTCACTCACCAAAAGAAGCAGACGATGGAGATGAAATTGCAAATGTGAGTATAAATCAATTTTATCCGTATATTTATATTTCCTACAAAAACGAAAGTTTTATTAAATGTAAAAATTTGTAAATCTTTAAAACTTTTTATTTTCTCTTTAATAATACGTCATTTGTTATCGGTGACGTCATCACATATGCTTGTCAGTTCCTATTATTTATTTTTTCAATTTGATATATCCAAGTGTATCACATGGCGTTTCTTATACATTTTCTTTTCTATATATTTATTTGAACTATAATGTGCATTGGAACGTTATAAAAATACTAAATCGATTAAAAATTGAATTATACACGCTAAAATATAACAGAGAAGCATAATAGTCATATCTAATACAACATATCTCTATCCTAGTAAACATATAAAAACTCATCTTAAAATACAAAAATAACAATAAATATTTATAGTTGTCATTATCAAAAGTTATCTAACTTAAAATATATGCAAATAAATTTCTCTCTTAAAAAATAAAATAAACAGAAAAGTCATTTAAGTTTCAAATGCCAACAATTTACTTTTTAATCAACTTTCACGACACGTTCCAATTGTTTTATCGTAAAATCGCTTAAAACTTTATATAATTGTTTCCTGTAAAATCGAATAAATAATAATTAAATTTTTCTTTTTTAAATTATTAAAAAACTGTAAAGGTTAAAAAATAATTCGAAAAATACAAATAAGGAATTTGGGATAAAGTTATTGATCAGTAACCGAACTTGTCCTATACGATAACAAGTTTTGTGTACGGCCTTACCTTTATTGTTTACCGACCATTTCATCAATGGATGATCGTTGACGATCTTCCAATCGACAAACATCTTCTTTACTTCTTTTAAAATCAAACTTAATCGATTAACTATCTAGCGATAAAGTGATGGTCCATTTGTGTATACGACTTTGTCTCTTGATAGTAAAGAACGAATGCTAACGCCTAGCAACGACACACCTCTGTTATTGACCAATGAGGCCGTTCTAGTACCTCTACAGGTCCTGTTTGCTACCGATTCAACGCTTAACTTGGCCAACATGCATCCTTCACTTTAAAATGTCACCCATGTCATTAATGTGACTGTTTCAGAAAAACACATTTTTTTCTATGTATTTATTCAGCGTTATATTATTTTGTTATGTTAAACTGGTCTAGAATATAAATGAATGTAAAAAGCAACAATAGAGATTTAAATTCGCATCACGTTTCAGATAAAATAAAAAAACTTAACTGTATATTTGTTATTTTAGCACTATATTAACGGTGGAAGAAAAATGTAGGAAAATCGATCAGATCTCTTACTGCTAAGAATAAATATAGTTTTTCCTAGCGGGAGGTCGATTTGAATCACTCCCTTTGTTAACAGTATTGAATCCATATGGTATATTAAACTCCGAATATTTTTTTCCTTTGAAGCTTTGTCTTGTATAAAAACTTGGTAAGCTGAATCTTATTCAATAAAACAATTATTTCCTGATACTTCATAAAAATATGTAGTTTTTAAAGCTTATAGGAAATTTTTATATATGCTTAAATTACATCGCAGAGGTAGTTTTATTGCCGTATTTGTGCAGTTCATATTTTGCAATTTTAATCACTGGCTGCAGTAATTTTTTCATTTCATAAATAATTATATCACTGATATTATGTTTTGTCACGATTTTTTCCAAACATCCTTTTTCCTTTCTAGATATGCGACGCGTTACTTCGAGCGAACATCATTCAATTCAAGATTAATGGGAATGCAAATATATATAAGAGGAACAGAATGCACAGTATTTGTATTGATATAAAAGAATGTTTACTTTATAACACTTGTGTCATTGTTTACTTGATTTTTATAATTTAAAATCTTCCATAATCATCTATAGCTTAACAGTAGAAATTTAGTTTGCGCTACATAAAATATATACTAATTTCAAAAATAATTTACTTGAAAAACAGCTGGTAGATTCCGGTTTTATTTTTTGCAAAACAGCTGACAGAGCCGGTTCGTTTAATAGAAAGCATAGAGTCGAAATTTGATAGTGAATAAAAGTTGTAAAAATATACTGCCCCCGAGTAAGGTAATCTACTGTAAATTATAATTAACTGCATTCCAAAAGTATAAAATAATTTTCAGTAAATAGAGCAAAGTAAAATATTGGATTCGTTTTCATATTTTTAAAATGTTTAACATTCTTTAATCTGCAATATCAAAATATATTTTTAAATTTTAATTTATAGAACACATTATGATGCAAAAGCAATTTAAAAAAAAAAATGCTATTAAATTGTTTTTCTCGAATTTCTATAGAGCTAAAGGAACAATTTTTTTTTAATTTATGGCGACCTTCCTATAGAAATTTATGTTCGTTTTATTTTTTAGAATATTTTCCGCTTTAACAGATGTTAATTTTTAGTGATGCAAATTAATATCGTTTTGACGCGACAATGCTATTGAGGAAACTTATTTTAAAAATTTATCACTCACTTCTGACAATTTTTCTTTTCTAAAAAAAAAACTTTGTATAGTAACTATAATTCCACATGAACGAAACTTTGACTATCAATTATAACTCTGAGAAATTTTGTTCGATAAACGGAACTTATATAATGGCTGCACCTTAATTACTTCTTTTGTTTGGAAAATTTCGTATACTATTTTCTAATAAGATTTTTTTTGCATGTATTTGTTAAATGTATAGATTTTTCCTTACACTAATCAGTGCATAAACATGAAAAATCGCATTAAAGTATTTTATCTTAAAATATGTTTCTGTGACAACGAGACGGAAGCCAATTTTAAGATGAGATAAAAATGTTCTGAAAATAAATTTCTCCATCAAAATTAGGATTGTTTTAGAAATATTTATATAGATCTACACAACTGTTATAAATTGCGCAATGTAACTACAGTAGTTAATTTATAACGACAGGTTATTAAATTTATGGTTTTATTACTCTTCGTCTGAATACTGTTTATAAAATTGTTTTGATACATTAATAAATTATAAAAAATAAATATATTTATTCTGTTAAATTATATTAAAACAATAAATTATAATAAAAATTCGCAAAAACATTTTCACCTATATGTAAATTAAACAGTATTGATATCATTGTTGATGTCTAATTATCGAATTTTAAAACCATTTTTAATAAAATTTTGATATAAATATATGGAAATTACGCATCAGGTGTTTTATTCAAAACTGTTCATCAAAATAATTATGGTAATAAAATTACTGCAAGTTTAAAACATACCATTCATACTGTAGTCTTTTCTCCTCAATGTTCTTTTACATGTAAAGAAACTTACGCGAATTAATTTTTTGCTTTCGTCTTGAGATCTTTATCAATACAGAATAATATAAACACGTACAATATATATATTATATATATAGTACCTGATACATCAGCAAAATTAGAATTAAAATCCTTCCCGAGTAAATTAAAAATGGAACTCATGACTAATAATTCCTCTGTTTCAATTGTTTCATAAATTGTCGATAAAATAAAATATAAATTTAAACAATATCTTGTTGTATATTTACTTTTCTTATAGCTTCCTCTTTTCTATATATTTATATTAAGACAGTTATATCAGCTTTATCTAGATTCTCAGATAAAAGTTCTTTGAATTCGAAAAATAAATACCGACTTTGAACTTAAAATGGCGGCTACTATACAGATCTTTAATACTGTATACGTTAAAATGTTTTAACTTAATTGCTTCACTTATTATGCCCCCAAAAAAATAAGTTTAAGTGGTTATGAAAATCGGTGCCAAATTCATTCGCGAAAATTTATTTATTTATTTTCTTTGCTCTTTTAAATGTAAACAATCTTTAATTTATATTTTATTAATGCGGTTTAGAATATTGGAAAGAATTATCCGTTAAGTTGAAGAAATTAAACTATAATTGAAGCAAATTTTATTCATTATCTAATAAAACCATTCAAGTATACAGTGCCACACTTAGAATAAAAAAATATATACAGTACGTTTAACAAGAGATAATAAGTGTAATGTTCTTCAAATGTTTAATGTGTTTATAACAGTTGTTACTAAATTTCTGTCCGCCTTTAATCTACGTCATTTTATTGATACTTAAAAACTTCTTGTGTAATCATTACGTAAAAATAACAACTTAAAACACGGAAAAAAATTGGAGCTAATTCCAAAGAATAAAAAATAATAGGGAACAAAATTAAAGACAGAAAATAAAATTAAAAGTATATCGCTCCAATTGAGTGTTTATAAAAATTTCTTAGAAATATATAGACGTGGCATGCTGTCAACTTCCGATTCCTAATATAGATTTGGTTACGGTTCAAGATGATTTTACTTTAAGTAATGATTCTATATTTAGTATACTGTACATTAAATTATATATATATATACAATATATTTTAACCGTTTAAGAAATTTTAAAAAATTTATTATACAAGATTTATTAGCGTTACAAATTTAAAAAAAAAAAAAATGACATAAAACAGCATTGAGATAAATTGGCAATTTATAATCTAGATTAAATATCGATTTTATAAATTGCAAAAATAAATGAATAACCTACTATATTATTCTACAGTATAAATATTAAGAGAAATAAATCCTGAAAGTGATTTTGGTATATTTCCAACGAAATCACTTTTTAAAAGTCACCCGGATTTTATTACGCTTGGAGGAAAAAAATTCCTTGTTTATCATAGAAAACATAAAAATATGTATAATATAAAAATGTAGCAGAGATTTCGACTCTTAAAACTGATAATTTATATACTGTATAATTTTAAATAAGCTAAATATAAACTGTATATGTAGTGTATACGATGATATTAATGATAGATAGAAAAGTAATTATTAATAATACAAAAAAGTAAAATCTTTACTTTAAATTGATCTCTTTGATATGTAGGAAAAGTTTTACGCTTTTAACAGTTCAAACTGATAATTCTAAAAAAATAATTTAATTATAAATATACGTTAAGACAGTGTAATAAATTCTATTGTAAAAATTATCAAAAAGAATGATGAGAATTTAGTGATATGAAATTTTCTGAAAAATTCAAATCTTCCAAAAAGTAAAATTGAATAATATATCAAAGAAAAACATTTATATGTCGAGGAAATGAGGCGAAGCGCTTTGAAAGGTTTAATCCCCTAAATCCCTAAGTGAGGATTTAAAGATTTAGGGGACAAATCCCCTGAGTCCGCTTATATAAGAGAACATTGCGGTTGGCGACATTTCAATGATTTAATCCGACATTTGCCGAAATATTTTGCTTGTTTTTATATATAAATTGTAACGCGAAACAAAAATTGTTTTGTAAAATATAATTTTGTTTCGGACTTTTTTTTGGAAATAAATAAACAAACTTGATATGAAACACTTGTTAGATTATCTACTGCAAATCAATCCTAGAGATTCGGTTGCTTAGTTACCTGTTATGCTTTTATATATAACATAACGATTAATATTTATTCAGCCATAAAATGAACTAAAATATTATACAGTACAGTACACTTTATAGACGAAAAAAGTAGAAAAAATAAAGCGCGATAATGATTACAAATATTAGTTTATTTTTCGTTTAAAATTAAATTATTCGGTAATTATCATTAATGATAATTTATAAAATGCACAGGAAGAGCGGGGAATATTTTTTAAATGACTTATTTTGGGAGAGTAGTAACTGTAAATAGAAATTGCGTCATTTAAACGTCACCTGTCATTAATTCGACAGAGTCGCTGTTTGTCAAGTCTGTTGATGGTTGGAATGAAAGTTGGATGCTCGTGTGTTAGAAAGTAAATATGAATGATGACGAGAATTTCGATTTTTTATTCAAAATTGTTTTGATCGGAGATTGCGGAGTCGGAAAGACTTGCGTCGTACACAGGTTTCGGTCTGGGACTTACGTTCAACGATATGGAAACACGATAGGAGTGGATTTTGCTATGAAAACATTAACAATCGAAGGAAAAAGAATAAAGGTAATTTAGATTTTCATTAATGACTTTTTTCCATGATATTTTAATAAAATATAATATTTTACAACTATTAATTCGCTAATTTCGATTTAATAAGTTTAAAAAACAACAATTTGTTTTGTATTATTCGTAATTTTTAACAGTTTGTCTTAAAAAGTTGTATTCATATCTTATCATTTTTTCAGAATTTTATGTAACTTAGTGGGAATTGAATCTAAAATCAGGATTAGGATTCCATTCCGTTTCATCATTATAATTAAATAATAGTTGAAGACTGAATAATTGAATGATGATGTTGCTAATACAGCAGACAGAGTTCAGTTGAATTCCCATTTGGATCCTCATTTGACCCTACTCAGCCAGATGTTAATGTATTGTCAGAATCCACAGGGTCACTCTTTTTCTTAAGTGAATCCATGATGTATAACATAGAAGAAAGAATAAAATTCTAAAGACCATTGTTACATGCTATATTGTGTACAATATAGAAAAAAATTTGAGTTTTCTAATTTTTTATCCTTAATTTAGTATCCCAGTAGAACTGCAGCCCCCTAGGGACTGAAACTTGCATCCTTATCATGAAATTTTTAATATTGTCGAAAGAGCTTGGATTAAGAGCTTCTCAATAATTGTTGAATATTCTGAAAGTGAACTCATGATCAACAACTCAATCTGCATTTATTATAATAATATTTTAGATTATAATTTGAAAGAATTTCAATTAAATTATAAAAGTCAGTTAGTTAATGTCAATTAATTATTATATTTTTATGAGAAAATTTTATTATTATGATTTTTGATATGTTGTTCTCATTTGCTTTAATTACTTTTCATATACAAAAATGATGCCCTTGAAAATCATCTGCTAACAAGTCTGATCATTCATTCAATCTATGACTCATTATGCTTACAAACAGGCAGATGGAAAATTTTTTTTCTAACTGAATGCAATATATTGTTCTGTAACTGATATAGTAGAGTTAGATCATCAGTTTGCCTCATTATGAACAGATATCACAGAAATTATATATACAGATACTGTAGATATAATTAATTCAAAATCACAGCATTAGAATTGTATTGTCTAACATTATGCATCAAATATAAGGAAAATTGATCTTTAACGACCAATTTTCCTCATATTTGATGCAAACATTAAACAATACAATTGTAATGCTGTATGATTTTCAATTAATTATAGCTACAATATGTATACACATAATTTCTGTGATGTCTATTCATATTTCCTTTTTGATAATTATTGAATTAGTTTCCATGAACTTAGCATCTTCATAAAAGAGCAGACATTCTTATAATAATTTTTGTTCTTTATAAAAAAATTTTGGAGGTATGAATTTGAATATGTCAGATTATTCATAAAACTGCCTTTTCACATTATAAAATATTAAAAAAAGTGATTATCTATTCCATAGATCTCACCTTTTTATTTAGATTTCAACAAATTAAAATTAGTTCTTGAATTTGAACTTAGAGTATTCTGTTATAGTCTATTGCTTGTTAAGTATATATTCATTTAAGCTTTTTTTAAATTGTATAGAACAATTTCATGTTATATTCTATTTAAAAATCTCCTGTTTGGAAATCTGTTGTTCATTAATTTAGAAAAACATAGCCATAAATATAAAGATGAAAAGTCAGTTTATCTTTTGTGAAAATAAATTGCATAAATATCAGATAGCCTCATATAAAATCTCATTTATTCTTTTTATCTATAATTATTCTCAATTATAATTTTGTAATAAATCTAGAAAATTAATATTAATCTTATATTACTTTCAAATTTTCATTTACACACAGAAAAATAAATAACACAATTTTTTTTTTAAACTAAACAGTATTCTGCATAATTCACAAGTTAAAAATACTGTATATCATCATCAATATGGCAGAGCTAAAATACTATTCTTTTTTTATTATTGTATTATATGTTTTTTTATTATAGATTTTAAATCAAAAAGCACTTTATTAAAATTGTTTGTTTTCTGGTTCTATAAGCTTGTTTTTCTTTCTCTGCATTCTGTTGTCTTATTCATGTAGTTAGCAATTTTATTGATGACTGTAATAAAAATTATAAAAAAATTATAATCATTACATTAATTGATACAAGAAATAAGACTAAAATAAGCACTTTAAGCAAAGAGAAAACAATTTAATGCGGTATAACATTTTCGGTTACATTGCATCGCTCATCAGTACCATAACTTAGAAAACCTTAGTTACGTACTGATGAGGGACACAATCTAACGGTCAAAAACGTTATACTGCATTAAATTGTTTTCTCTTTGCTTGAAGTGCTCGTTTTATTCTTATTTCTTGTATCAGTAACGAAGCAAAGTATCTATATATAATAATTACATTAATTACCAAAATATTTAATATTTTCAAATTCTGCCAAAACTTCTGTTTCTTTGATCTGATTCTATTTAAATGTAATTTATATAGCCAAAGTTGGATATATTAAACTTTCAAAGATACAGAATCATGTTTAAATCAAAACAAATTGTTTTGGAAAGTAGTACTTTCTTATTTCCTAAATATGTTTACTATTGTGGAATGAATAAAGATATATGATTGATATGTGTGTACTATTTTGAAATGAATAAAGATACATGATTAAGATGTGTGTCACCACAATCATTATCAATGATTCAATATTTTTACTGATTTCCTTAAAAATCAATCAAAACAGTTTTAAAGTTATTATAGGGAATCTTAAGTTTGAATAGCCATCATTTTTAAATAGTTGAAGTTAGAGTTAATTTATTTTACTTCAGAATTGTTTTTAATGGCATGTACTTTCCACTGAATTTTGTAAAAATTCATTAATTAGTTAAAAAGATATTAAACGTATATCTGAAAATATTTAAAAATAATTATGCTTGTTAAGAATGAAAATGTTATCTGTTCTATTTAAATATATAAAAGTAAATGTCTAACTGTTTATTTGTTTTATATATATTCTCATATCTCTTGCTTTCTTGAAAGGTACAGCAATAATTATTATTAGTGTAGAATATTATGAAATTATCTTGTGTAGTTTTCAATACTAATATGATAATTTTATAATCATATTTTAAATTTGATATGGATAAAGTAAGATTTGAGTAAACATGAAAATTTCATCAAGAATGACTATTTCAATTATTTAAATTTCATCTAATGTGTACTTTGCTACATTATAATTTTGAAATTTCAATTAATACATAAAGTATTCATAAAATTTGACTGAAAAGGAAAATCTCACTTTTAAACAAAATTAATTAGAGTAGTTAAACAAATTTAGTTAATAAATATAATAAATATAAATATTACTATTAAATGCTTATATACCAATTTAAATTGATATATTTGAGAATAAATAATCCAAAATCCTATTAAAAAAATTATTGTTATATTTGTGATATTGCTTTGGTCTGAATTCTACAGTAAATAACAAATCATTACTAAACATTTGGATTACGGTAATCAATCCCGTGTGGTTGTTTAGTAATGATTTGTTATCTGGCTTGAGCCAAGCCTTGTCTGCCCGGATAGTGCCAAAGGGGGCCGATGGCTAGATATAGCCCGTCCGGGAGCGCCGCAATCGGCCAGGTCCG
>WUQG02181542.1:0-22566 GCA_011317285.2 Androctonus mauritanicus
TGTAGATGGACTTTTCCACCCACACATTTTTACCCATTCAGCACTCATTTAAAGAGCATGAATACAAATTTCAGAGAAACGGTTTATTTAAGGTTTCAACGTTTTTCTTAACCAGGACAGACTATACGGTCTGGGGCAAACGGACAGTATGTATTCTTCGTTAAAATCAATTATTACAAAATTTTATCGCTACTGACAAAAATAAATATTAGGTGAATCTATAGCTTACATTTTACCGAATATAATAATAAATATTAGAATCTGTTTTAACAAAGTATATTCGAAATAATCTAAAATATATCATTAGTGTGTCCGTTTGCTCCACAGTTACTTTATATTTTTTCTTTTAGTAAATATAATATATAAGTGTGTTTACTTTGATTTCCTAGAGCATGAAAAAAATTCATAAAATCAGAAACTTGTTCCGTTCTATATTTTGTGCTTCAATAGTGCCGATTTTTTGTTAAAGCTTCTAATATTAATCTACGTGAAAAATTTTGTTAGCTTAATATCATGTAAAAATATTGTTTATGGAAAAAATCTTTTAGAAAATAATAAAAATTAAACTTTGTTATTTTTATCTATTTTTATCAAATATATAAATGAAATTATAATGTACAAACATAAAATGTTATACAATTTACCAAATATGCCACAATATATTATAGTTACAGTAATTATAATCTATCGTATACAATAGTAATTAAATGTTAAAACATTGTTATAAATCTTTAATTATTTATTTCTAATTATGCATTATTAAATATTTATTCACTAATAATAATTCATAATAACATAGCAATTATATTTGCATATTTGCAAGTACAGTTTATAGAAATTTTGAAGTAAACGCATTCATTTGTAGAGAAAATATTCTTAAAAAAAAAACTAAGAACATTATCCAACTTGAACCATAAAAGATGCTATTTAAAATATTCTGGAGAATTTTTAGTGTAAAACTTAAGACTCATAATGGGAAATTACTCTTACAACATAAAGTCAGTTATCCGATATTGCCGGTTGTTCGACTTATAGACAAGAGTCATCAATCATATGTCCAGCATTTTAGGCAATCTATGTTATGTGATCCTTACTGTATATAATTTAGTAGTATTATATAAAATAATAATTTTTCATTTTTATTTTAATTCAAAATTTTTGGCTGTTTTAAACTGCTGTCTAAAATAAAATATTAAAATTAAAAATATTAGTTTATTATTTTTAAAATATTAATTTTTGACATTATAACATGCATTTTCACCTTTAGGTACGAATTCTCTTTTTTTTTTTTTATTATATTTTCTGTAAAAATTTGAATTTAATTACTGTATTAATCTATTCTATTTACTAGATAGGAAGTCTAGTGCTATTTCTATACCATAATTTTTCTCTATTTATATATATAGACAATCATATTCACTGTTTACATTACATCGAGTCGCCATTACTACATATCTATGATGTCACTCATTATTATATCATCATGTCATGACACGTCTATGTACATTTTTCCGTCGTCCATTATTGCATCATAGCACCAGTCATAGTCATATTCAATGACATTACACATCCTATTTTCGCGTTACGGCGACATCATTTTTTGGTATTATGATCCATTCTAGAATTATTTTCCCAAAGATGACGTCGTATATCCGAAAGCATCACATTTGATCTCCTGACCCATCCCATAATTATTACCCTGAACCTTAAAAGTATTCCAGCATGAAGTTTACCCAACAGTCGAAGAACCTAGCAACACCCAAATTCGAACAAAAATCTGAAGGATTAAGCACTCATTTTTTTCACGACCCCCTCGAAGTATTCTAACCCCTAGTCGATTTTTGTCACGTTTGGCACTGCAGTGTTCTCGACTATTCCGGATATGATGCTGAATTTTCAAGTCCTTATCTCGATTTTGTGGATTATTATGGCGGCCACAAACAAAGTTTTTTTTTATTCTTATTTATTGTTATAAGTAAGAATAAAAGACAAATTTTATGCCAAAAATTCATAATATAAACCAAAATTATGATCTTATTCTTTTCTTCGTTAACTGACTATTGCTATATATACAATAAATTATCCAAAGTATGCAAAATTGCTTATGTATACAAAACAATATTATTATTATTATTATATTGTATTTCATTTGTAGCATATTTTAAATATCGGTAAAAATGAAAAACTTAAAAATTTTTTAATAAAAATAAACAATTAAATTATATTTTGATTAGTACAGTAATTCATTATTTATACCAGTTAGTTAACACAACTTTAAATATGTTTAAATTTGCTTTAAACAACTTTACAATAGAAATTATTATTTTTTTATCACATTTTTATTATGCAGTATTTTATGCCTTAATATAATTTATATCTTCATGCTTCAAAACTTGTTTAAGTATCACATTATCATAAGCAAAACTAGAAGAACTACTTAACTCCACAAAAAAAAATTTTACAGTTTTTTTTTGTAATTTTAGGAACCATCAATAATATATTCAAACATCATTTTCCATTATTAATACAATAGTATTGTTAAATTTAATTTCGATAGTCAACTATCCATTAATGACTAATACACACCATATAACGTTACATGTATAATTTACATAACAATTACATATTCTATATATGTGAGTTGTTATTATATTACACTCGAAATTCCATAACAATGACTCATATTATATTAATTTTACCAAAAAAAAAACAGCAATAAATTTTTACAAATATTACAAAATAAGAAATAATGTGAAAGAACAAAATCGACTGTAAGCTTTTATTTATAATAATATACTTGGTAGAATACCAGTAATAAATTATTAATGAATATTATTTATTTCTTTTGTCAAAAAATGCAATTGAAAATAAATAATGAAGTTTGGAAGTCTATGCTTTTTTTTTTGTACAAAAAAAAAAAAGTATTATTTAAGAAATTTCTCAAGGAGCAAATTGGTAATTTAAATCACTTTGAATAATGAATGGATGAGTAAAAGCCGTTTTTCAAATAAAATAGAGATTTATATTTTTGATATTATTCTCCTCAACGTTTATTTGTTTTGATACATAAATCGATATTTATGGTTTGTAGTTTTTTATCATTTTATATAACACCGACCGTTATATTTGTTTATATTATTTTATTGTGTAATCTTTTTAATCAACGTAATCTTTTTTTTTAGTTTAATCTCTGATATGTATACTTGTACTTGTTAAATTTTATTACTTTATTTTTATGTATTTGTTAACATATAAGTAACGTTATTAAAAAGTATGCTATTTTATTATAAATAAGTTATAATCACGTATTTGTGTAACTACCGCTGTCCACAGTTACACTTTTATCATGTTTTATTCAAATAAAATTCGCATTTCTTAAGAAATACGAAATTTTAAAACTCAAAAGAAAAACTTGATTTATGTTGTTACGAATCATTTGATAAACTTTCATAAAATAGCATTTATAGAAAGTGGATACGATATGGTACAGTGCTTAGACAGTCTATATCTTATGTTCTTTTCAAAAATAGACAGAAACAACAAGAAATAAGATAGACAAAGAAATATGACGTATAATTTACATATTCAGTAGAAAATGCATATGTCATTTTATCGCGAAGTTTTATTCTGGCATCAAGCCACGTAATAGTCTGGAGATTTGAATGATATTCGAAGAATAAATTCAGTTGGAAGATATTTTCGTCATAATTCTCTTTTATTTAGAGTGTTAAAGGAAATCATTCATATTCTGGCTTTACTAAGATATTTTTTATATTTCACTTGATTTAAGTTTATCCTTTCTAGTTACTGTAGCGAATTCTCTTACTATCTTCTAGCATAATCATAGAGTAATAAAAATAAGCAAGTATCTCTCTCTCTCTCTCTCTCTCTCTCTCTCACCACACATATATATATATGTATTATATATAACTATTTTTTAATAGAAAATCTAATTGAAATAAAAATTATTTACTGTATTTTAATGAAATGATCTAAAACTTGCATTATAACATTTTTTTCATCGAAAATAATCCTCAAACAATAATTCAACTCAAACGTTATTCCACAACTTTTGTTTCCATTTAGTTTTGGTATTGTTTGATACTAACTCACTTTCCTGCTATGGATGTCATAATAACAGTAAACTTTCCAATTCTCTCTCTGAAGGGCATTATTGTTTAATAAAACGTCAAACTTCCTTTCACTGAAAGAACAGTGTCCTTCGAAATTACAACATATTTCATAAACTGAAAGAGAAACTCGCTTAGTTCATGGTATTCTTTGATATACAGCACTCTTATTGTAAATTCTGATTTCACCTCTGTTTTCAATATTCTTTTTATGGTATTTTCTGAAAGTTATTGGAAAGGATTTTTTTTTAAAAAAATGCAATTAATATAACATTTTTTTTTTTTTGAACTGGATATTACATAATATCGATTTTGATTATCGATACTCAATACGGATAAATAAAAAGAAGGAAAGGAGAACTTTTTCTTATCTGTAAATGCTTAGTTACTTACCAATAAGAAGTTTCTGCTGGCGTCAGCCTATTGTAAGTTACTTCATTCTATCAGTAGCCAAATAGAGTGTGGTTCTCATTGGAAATTCAGTCTAATGGAAGACTCTAGTCATTCAGAAATAAAAGGCAACTAAAGATTTATATTAAATTGTATTATAAAGCTAATTTGATATTTTGCATTAGTTGTCTTTCCTTAAACTTAATATAATTTACTCTTAATAATTAAAGAGAAATATTGTATCTCATACGTCATTTTATTTTTAATATAATTTTCAAACGTCAATTTAGAAAATGGATAACTTTTTAAATTAGTTAAGAGGAATATATATATATATATATATGTGTATATATAACAAAGTTTAATTACGGTTTTTTTAATGTTTTCTAAGGATTTAGCACAACATGAAATGCTCTTCTCATTTCCCGGTTTTTCAATTTACTTGAAAAAATAATAAATAAATTTAATCATGTAATAAAACTTTCTTAGAATAAAATTTTAAGAGTAAATTTGAGATTACAGAATTTGTTGCGTTAAATTATTCAGTATATATATATATAGCAATAGTAAAATGATCTCGAAGTTATTCTCAAAATTTTATTTTTATAAAATTAGAAATTGTAAAATGATATGATTTACAAGAGTTTGTAAACAATTACATTTTCATTTTTATTTTCAAAATTGAAACATTATACTGTGCAATGTTTACAAATTCTTGTAAATCATATTATTTTACAATATATTTGAACTAATTATAACGTTATTTGTATGTATGGTTATTATAGAACTGTATACTATTGATTCCTAAAAGATTTTTATAAGCAAAAAAGAGAAAAATTAGACTATTTTAGTGCAAAATTTAGACAATTTTTATAGAAAGGATTTGGCATAAACAAAATAAAAAGATTTATTTTCATTAAAAATTTAATTAATAATTATTAATTATCATTAATAAAATTATATGAATATATTATGCTTATTTTATATAACAGTTTTATGTAGCAGTTGATTTTAAAAAAAAGAGAGAAAATTCTTTTCAGTAAGATTCATTTATTGAAATACAATATTTAAAAATTTGTCAGAATTATCACAAGGTTAATATTTCATATTGCAATTTAGTTACTTATTTATAGTATAAAATTTTTTTAAAAATTGAACAAATTACAAATTTTATAGTCGTGCAAACTATTCTTTCAGAATTTTAATCATGTAGATTGATCTCTTGAAAACTGAGAATAACCAATAGATAAGATGATTACAAAATTATTATTATTTATTGTCAGTATAAATATAAAATGTATAATGGAAAATATAACAGTATAAGCCGTATTTATATGTTAAGGTTCTATAGAAACAAATAAAAAATAATCAAATGTATTCATCTCCTGCAATAAATATAATTAAAATTTAAAATATCGTATTAAAAAATTTATAATTTAATAGACCATAAAAGCATTCTTTATAAACGATAGCTTATTCTTATTTTAACTTATGGAAGAATGTATGCTGATTAGCTAATAATGAGCTATCGTTAAAATGTAGCTAATCTGCATACGTTTTGTTTTGAATGCGAATTAATTATTTTTCTAAAATATCCAAATTCAACAAAATATCGTAAAGATTACAATATTTAAAAGCAACAAAAAGTTTCGAAGAATTTATGATGACTAGCAGACATGGAGAAATTCTGCCTGTAAAAGAATATAATGCAAATTATGCGAGCCTATTTTTACACATAGCCAACTTTGTTTACATCTTTAAGGCATTATAGTTTATTGAAATACTGAAATATATAGTAAGCATTTCAAAAAACCTTGAACTTTCTAGAATAATAAAGAACTTACGCAAGATATTCCAGAAGAGAGAACATTCTGGAATAGATCGGCATTGAATAAAATATAGAATGCAAAACATATTTTCTATAATGTTTTTTATTTATTCTGTTAAATCCTTGGACATTAATTCTGCTGTCAACTTAATAAAATATATAACAAAGACATAATTTATTCATGCATCAAAAATATAATTTTCTCAATTGAATATCAGGCTACTTAGGAATTCTTTCATGCCACTTTTATCTGATTCATAATAATAAACATTGGCGCATAAAGGGTATGCAATATTGATATACATTTCTAACTTTTTAATAAATACTTTTTAGAAATGTTGCCTTATTTAATGGTTTCATATAATGCATTCCTTAATATATTCATAGGATATGAAAATATTTTCATTTCAAAATTTCACTTTCATTTCTTAAATATTCTCATGCCGTTCATGTACTCGATTTACGTTACATTTTTATAATATTTGCACAAAAAAATATTTATCAATGAATCGATGGAATAACCGTCTTAGGTTATCTTCACTTATAGTAAGATTGTAAGGAAAATTAAATGATTAACATCAACCGAATGAATTAGAAATTCCCTGAAGAACTCGAGACATTATATTCGTGTAATCAATTTGTATGCATCTTAAATCAAAATACATTGATTGAAATACTTAGCAAGAAGCATTATGATCTCAAATCTTATCATCATTACTCCAATTTTATATTGAAAATTTTCATTTTTTATTACTTAATTATAATGAAAAAAATTTTATTTTTAGAGTGTTTTTGGATAAGTTGATCTTCCTTTCTGTAAATGGACTCTCTTATTCAAGAGCCTTTTTAGATTTCTTTATTGGGATATTATAATAGAAAAACTTCTGATTATAAAGTATCGTCCTTTCTAAAAGAATTTATTTTCTTCAAGAAATTTCTTTACTAAAGGTTCTTTCTTGTAGAATCCCACTAGAATCCTTACATAAGTAGCATGAACTCGAATAAATGCATTATCCAATTCTTATTCTAACAGAGAATTATTTTCTTTTAGGGAGTTATAGATTCATCAAGACATGGATGATAGAATTATATCTCAATGTGTTTTGATAGAGCATAATCTTATGCTTTTCAAATCTTAATTCTTAATTCAAATATCTTGGCATGGAAAAAAATTATAACTAAGATCAAAACTATCTATATATTTTTAAATTTATATATTAATATGCAGTATATAAATGCAATTTTATACAATTTTATTTATTCAATGTATATATATAGCCTATATATTCAAAATTTTTGAATATCTCTGCCAAATCCTACAAATGCATAACAATTAATGAAGATATAGCCGCGTTATAGAGATAAACCATATGAATTTGCATTTTTCAATCAGTTTAAGATATAACTAATTCATTACAACAATATTAAAAATAATTATTTAATCATTATTTAAAAAAAAATAATTCTAAATATTGAATTTATTATAGAAAAAAGTTATAACGTATTTTAAAATAAGATTATTGTAACAAAAATAATTTTAAATTGAACCATTTAGAATGTTAAATATATTTTTTTACATCTCTGAAGACACAATAAAACTTGGTTTATGCATATCTTTGAGTTTTATCAGTAACTTTTTGCTTTTCAGGAATTGAGATTTTTTAACAATTTTTTTAAAATGATTTTTATCAATAAGAACTGATAAATCTATATAGGTATTGGAAATTTGATATCATCTCTTTTTTTGTATGCAAATACTTACAGACTCTATCAATAGAAATATTGATACCTAAAGCATGTGCTTGCAAACATTGAATTCAAAAAATCGGGAAAATATAAAATTGTCAAAATTGAAAAGTTTATACCACTTTTGACTGTAGGATGAATTACCTATTGGTGACGCCAATGCACACTAGAAAAGGAATATTGCATAAATATAAATATTATATATAAAAAGTAAAGATCTCTAAATTCTTTTAATCAATTAATTGCAGGTATCAATGTGTAGAATTAAATTCAGAAATAATGCTCTTAGGCAATATTTGAAAACTCAAAAATGCTGAGCAACATTGCGAATAGAGATAAAAATTCTTACTTTGATTTGGTTGAAATGTTGCTGAAACGACAAAGCATACTCTAGGAACATTTATTAACTCACGTTTTACTCATAACAATTATTGCATTGCTATTACTGTATATGATCATTGTATGGATCTATTAGTAGTAATTACGTTTATTGCAAAAAATAAAGTTTTTTTATTAATGAAAAATGTTATCATCTATATCAATCCAGTTCAATTTACATGCTCAATAAATTCCACTGACTTGTGAGATATAAAATTTAAAAATAATATTATTTTACCTTCGTAATTTAAAACACATAAATTAAAAATTTAATATAGATTTGGATAATAAAATTAATAATAATAATATGAAATTTCTTTGTCCATAAAATACTTTAAAATTCTTAGAAACTAGCAAACAGTTTTAAATTTCGATAACAATAATGTGAAACGAAGAAATGTAAGTACAAATACTATCTAGTTTTCATGGAATCGTTTGACCGAAAATAGAATAATAAACGATAGTATCACCTTTCATTCTTTAGTTACAGCTGACGCTAGAGTTGAATGTGAGGAAACATGTGAAACCACTGTTGAAAATTTACATACTGAAGAATCTGATGATGATAAATCTCCCGAAACGCAAGCAATTTCAACTTCTTTCGTTATATAAAGCATTGAAAAATCTATTTAATTACTTTGTGTCAAACAGTTCAAAGAACTGCGAAGCCGCTCTTAATGAAAACAGAAAAGTGATAGCAGAAGTTGCTATTGAAAACCAGATTTAAATCAATTTAACAAAATATTTTTAAATTTATCAAATAATACGTTTACATAATAAGTTTATTAAGAGATAAATAGATAGCAATTATTGTACATATGTTTCTATTATAAATAAGGCTAATGGCAAATATTTCCGTAAGTTATTGTGTCAGAATAAAAAAAAATATCAATTATACTTTAATTAACTGAAACATTTTAATGAAAAGTCAATAAAGGATATTTTCTAATTTATTTTTTAAAATTCTTTGAATAATTCATTAACATTTTTTCTAAATCTTAAAGGATTAAAATATTACTTTTTAAACGAATTTTTCAAACTAAAAATAAATATCTATCTATAGTCAAAGATAATATTAGATAGTTCATTCTCTCCCGAAATAAATACAAATAGAGTAAATCTGCCGAGTAAAGGAGTATTTATTTTTTTTACAATTTCACATTTTTAATTTTCACAGTACTGCTATTTTCGTAGCAATAAAACAATATAGAACAGGGGTGTCAAACTGGCGGCCCGAGGGCCGCATGCGGCCCTCGATGTGATTTTTTTGTGGCCCCAGTTTGATACCTCTGTTCTAGATGATTCAGATTCAGTTTCCGGATCCTATACATTCATTTTATTATGGGGGTTTGGGATTGTCTCGTTGAACTTCATCCTTCACCTGACTGTTTTGAACTACATTTGGATTAATCCTTTTAGAAGATTAGACTAACCCTTTTAGAAGTTGTGAACAACAGTCAGGTGAAGTATCAAGAACCAAAATAGAAGTGTAGACCATTCGTGAGACGCAACACATCGTTTCATTGGCCACGCCCAAGAATCATACAAAACATCGAAAACGTTTCATCACTGATTGAATGGCGTCATCTGTTAGCAAAAAAATTAGTTTTTCGTATGTAGCTTTATGTTGCTTTCCATCTAGGAGATATTAAGTGGTGGAGCATACCAGGGTCCATCATGGACTGCTTGTGCTCTAGCCTTGCTATGATCGAAAAACGCGTTGTGGCATTCTGAGATGAATTTTTATCAATGATCACTTTTTCTTGACCACACTCCTGGGGTGATCAGCTCGGACGGAGTTCAATTAATTGGGCCCGGACACTTCCTGAAAAAACTTTTGGTATGAGATTCAGGTTCAGTTCCCTGTTAGTCTACGACATTAATATATGACATGACAATTTGACATCTACAAGAAATTTTAGATATTAGGTTAAGTATATTTAAGCTGTAATATCGCATGAGATTTTTTTAGCAACAGATGATGGCCACTTTCTATTCAGTAAGAATACCAAGAGGCAGGTTAAGCAAGCCTTTCCACAGACTGCCCACCTCTGTGGAGGGGATCAACAGACTGGATTCGGATCCCATGATAAATTTTCCCAAGAGAATGGGACCTGAGACTCGAATGAAAGTCCTCTAGGTGGAAAGCTGGAGTGTTTCCATGCCGCCAATCCTTGCCGTGTATTTACAAATTGAGAAAAAAAAATTCACTATCACTATAAAAAAATATTGAACATTTTTGCTATATTTTAATAAATTAAAATTTTTTTCCAAAAAAATTGAAAAAGTGGAGACATTTAAATGATTTAATATTTGGACTAAATACAGTACAGAACAGTAATTCAAACACATTACAATATTCTGTGGATGATAAGATTATTGTGGTAACGAAAATTAGGAATTAAATTTAGTAAATTTAGTAGTATATATCTATTTCAGAGAAATATATAATGCATACAAATATTTGTTATTATGGCCGTTTATAAAATATTACCGATAATTTATAAATAAAAATTGGCAATGTTTATTTGTATATAAACTGAATGTAATGCTTTAAGACTTTAATATATTTTATATAGTATATAGTAATTTGAATAATTCTATAAAATTTTTTATTCGGGTTATTGTTTGATTTACAATATACAGAATAAATTTATATTCTTCAAAAATTAACACTTTCTATATTTAATACATAAGAATAAACTGATATTATTTCAATTTTTAAAATCATTAATAAAATAATTTATCAGAAACTTCAATTAATAAAAAAACTTTTATATTTATACTTGTTCTAATTCAATAAGAACACCTCCACAATCTTTTGGATGTAGAAAGATTACAGGTTTTCCATGTGCACCTATTTTATATTCATCACTCAACAGACGTATGTTATTTTGCTTCAAATCTTCCATGGCAGCTTTGATATCATCTATTTCTAAGCATAAATGATGCATTCCTCCAGCTTTATTTTTTTCTAAAAATGATGAAATAGGACTTTTATTTCCATGTGGTAATAATAATTCTATCTTTGTATTTCCTACATCAGCAAACACAGTATATACTCCATGTTCAGGTTGAGCTTTTGGTTCACTAGTCTATTAAAACAATATCTTTTAATAAATTTTTAAAAATTTTATAATTAATTTAATTTTTAATTATGATTATCATAATAATTTATTTAATAAATAAAATCAATGAAAGATCTTAGAAATTTATGTGAATCTTACAATCCTCAAAAATTTTTTTATACTAAAAAGGGAAGGACCAGATGTTCATCTCACCAATTTTTCTTCAAAATTGGCACATTAGTAGAGGATCATAGGCATAGTAAAATCTTCAAATAGTAAAGTATACTCCTCAAGCATTTGAGCAAAAATCGTATTTAAAGTTTTCATAACAACTTATATATCAATAATTTTGATATTAGTAATATAAGTTATAATAGCATAATGATTATCATGAGCATTTATATGCTCATTGGATCGCAATTCAAGACTCGATAGGACTGCTTTTTTATGTTTACTGTTTTTTTTTTATATTTCCATATTGATACATAAAATATTATTATATTATTTACCATTAATTCCTTGCATATTGTGGAACCTCAGGATGGTATATCGGTCTCTACAATATATACAGAGTGATTCATGGCAAACATAAAAAATTTTAAGGTGAGATTAAGAACATTATTTGGACAAATGAAAATTCTCAAAAAATTTTTATTAATTACAAAAATGGAGCAAAGTCATAGTAGTTCAGCTTCACCTGAAGAATTCTTTGAAGATCTATAGTGATCTTCAAGAATCTTCTCCATAGTGAACTAGCCAAATAATAAGTAAAAAAAAATACATAGGTTGAGTTTTGAACTGTGATCCAACTAGCCTACAACAGCTCTTGTTAATCACTATGTTATTACGACTTATACTACTAATATCAAAATTATTGATATACAGTATAAGTTGTTATGAAAACTTAAAATGCGATTTTTGCATGAATGCTTGAGAGGTACACTTTACTTCTTTAAGATTTTACTATGCTATGATCCTCTACTAATGTGCTAACTTTGAAGAAAATTGGTAAGACAAACATTTGACCCTCTCCTTGTAGGTTTAACTCAAATCTAATTGTATCCATCATACTGATATTGTTTTCCTTTTATTTAAAGTCTTTATAATCATGTTCTGTTCCCTACAAATTAACTCTTCATGCTAATAATACATTTACTCCTGATACAATATATATGTAATAATCTAATACATGTATTGTTTTCTCATAAGTTGCAAGCTTAATAACTATATCATAATCTGAATATGATAAAAATAAATACTATCTTTAGAAATTTTCAGAACTTATGGACCCAGAAAAAGATTACAAATAATCCATTAACCTATGATAATATTATCAGGGATGGCCAACCTTTTTGGAAACAAGGGCGCAATTAAAAATTTTCATGAACGTTGTGGGCGCAACAATATGTAATGGCATCATATCAAAAAATTAAAAATAACTTTAACAATAAACATATATGTTTATTGTTAAAGTTATTTTTAATTTTTTTTTAATTCTTAATTATACTTTTTTAAGATTTTGTTTTCATTTAATTTTTTGTAGTGTAACTAAGTACTTATATTTTATTATACTGTATATAGAGTTATTTTAATATGTCAATAAATAATTACTTGAAAATTTCAATTAATAAATAAGTAATAAGTAATTTCAAGAAAATTCTGCTAAAAGCTGGATCATGAAACTGATTGGAAATAAAATAAAAAAATTATTTTAATTTATCGGGAATCCTGTCGTGGGCACATAATGAATCCCTTACGGGCGCGGGGTTGGCCACCACTGATATTACAAACAATAATTTTAAAAATAACACTTGAAAATTTGAAAAATGTGCTAAACACTTTTAAAAACAACAGAGCTCATGGAGAAGACAATATTAATGTTGAAATTTTTAAATTTTCAAGTAATTCTTTTAAGATACATTTTCTAAATTTCTTAAATAGAATTTTGATGAGTAAAAGACCATCAATTAACTGGCAAAAAGCAATAGTTATCCCTCTTCATAAAAAAAGAAAATATCAATGCTTGTAATATTTATAGAATAAATTTACTAAATGCAGGTTATAAAATTTATAATAAAATAATCAAGAATAAATTAATTGATTTCTATGAAGGAAAATTAGATGAAGAACAAAATGGTTTTTGCTATGGACTTCCCCTCTCAAACTCTCTCCCTTCTACTAATGGATATTTTCCCTCTCAAACTGTTAATTGAAAAGCATAAAGAATATAATAATGAAACTCATCTTACTTTTATTGATTATATTAAAACATTTGATAAAGTAAACAGAAATAAAGTAACTGACATATTAAAAAGTGATAGATTGGCAGTGAAGAATGATGAATATGAAACAAAACATTTAGTCCTAAGAATAAAGATAGTTTGGGGTGAATGTGATATTGGTTGATATGTTGTTGATATTGGTACACCAACATCAACAACATATAAACCTTTATTATCAACATATCAACCTTTATTAAAGCCAACACTGAAGAACCATGGTATTATAAAACGGCTGCCTTTCGTGCTCTTTTAAGAAGGATTAAAATATACACTGCTCCTCCCAAGCCAATATAAATGAGGAACCAGAATGGATAATTTCTCAAGCAGTTAATCATGGTTATAATGACAAGGTTATATTACGACTTCAGCACAAAATTTGTAAAGATTGATCTACATGAATATGAATGAAAAACAAAAAGATATCTGAAAAACTTGCACACTAGATATAAATGATGTCATCCTTCATTTAAAAAAAAAAAAAAAAATAGAATTACTGGTTATAAGATAACATTTAATAGAATGAATATCCTCTTTAATAAAATCCACAACAATAAAAATAAATTAATCCTTATTTTCTATCAGGAGTATATAAAATTCCATTTTATGATAATGTTACAAATTAACAGCACACATATGTAGGGTATACAAGAAGATCACTATGTAAAAAATTACCAGAGCACAAATATTGAAAATGGCACAACAACAATAATTTTGGTGCAGAAAGCACAAATAAATGAACTAGATATACAGTGGAATGAAGCTAAATTATTAAGGACAGAAATTAATCCAAAAAAGAGTAGGATTGCAGAGGTTCTAACTATTTATGAAAGAAAAGAAAAATAATGTCAAAACAATTAAAAGAGTAGACCCATTAGCAATTAGCAGCACATAAATTAAGGAGAGATGAATAACGTTTTGCTCTGTATTTAAATATGAAGAATTGTTGCTGAAATATGTTATTTTGTTAATTGCATTATATATATATAATTACAAATTAGTTTATTAATTTATTTGTTAATTATTAGTTAGTGATAAAATTTATATTTTTTATTGTTATTTGTTTGTGTGCATTTCAAGTTTTAAGCGAAGGGCAAACTCACCATAAAAGTTTAAGCATTGTATTAGAACATTTTCCTGCAGGATTTGAAACTACGAAGGAAATATTTTATTAAATAAATATTAAATAATAATAATAGTATTAAATAATATTTTTATTAAATAATAAAAATATTATTTAATACTATTATTTAATATTTAATATTAAATAATAGTATTAAATAATATAAAATTAATAGTTTATATTATTAAATATAAAAAATATCATTTAATACTATTATTTTTTATTTTTATTAAATAATAAAATTGAAAAAAAGTTTAAAATTATATTGTGTAAAGATTTAATAAATTCTTGTGCTGTTTTTTTTTAATAGTATTGTAGAAACAATATAATTATATATCTATAAAATGGTAGATCACGTGGTGCGGGATGTTGAGTTCGCTTTTCGTATCTGCAACTCTATTGCACTTAGTCGATGGCTGCTGTTTTTCAAACTGTGCTTTTGTATGGTTAGAAAGGCCAAACTTAATAAAAAAACTTACCAGCGTATTCTGTAGCGTCATGGGAGCAAAATGGGGGAAAAATTTTTTCCTCCAATATTGAGTTCGCCCTTCATATCCGCAACACCTCATATGTTGGAACATAAATTATGCAATATTACTGGACTGCAAAGTCATAACATTAAAAATAATTATGTTAAAGAATAAGCACATAAATCACATGGTAAAGCAGTCAGTTACGTTGAAACATCTGGATTCAATTCTAATTCCCACATCTTTTGGTTTGGACCTGGCTTCTTAACTAAAATTAATCTTACATAGGTGTGGATCTACATATATCAAATCAATGTAAGTTGGGTATTGCCTGTATTGCATTTATATTTTGAATACACGCTGCTGTGATAGCAATATCAGTTTTTAAATTTTTCTTTCAGCACCTTTATCTTTTCTTAAGATATTATATGTATTGAGAATTATTCTATTATAAATATATTTCATTAATTTATATTTTATAGCTTTAACTCTTTATATATTCCTAACTTATATCCTCTTTTTTAATTTTAAGGAAATGATTTAGGAGAAGCATTTAAAATTTCCCAGTCTTTAAGAAGAAGTGCATTTTTTGCTGCTGTTGTATTAAAAGTAAATATTAAATTATATGTTTGTTAAAATTATTTGAATTTTCAGTTTGAGTTTCATTTTAATTAAAATAATTTATTTAATTTATTTTAGAATGCAGAGATGGAATTTAATTTTGGTGATAGCCCATTTCGATATAAGCCAGAAGTAAGTTTATGTATTATTTAAATATCTTATTGTAATTGAAATTTATTCTTCAGATGTGAATGTATTCAATTCATATACATTATAAAATGATCTATATTTTTTCTTTATTTCTACATCATAGTTTTTGTTACAATGAAAAGCATATCACATATTCATTCATTTATCTATTTAAAATTAAATCTTAGATTTAGAAGTTAAAATAATGTAAATTTTAAGTAATAACTACAATTTGAATCCTAATGAAACTTTAAATAGGTTCACTCATATGACATTTTAATGGAAATAATGTCTTGTACGATTTCTTTAGCTGGAAGTGTTGAAATGAATTATTTGACATTACTCCATAGACTTCTAGATATAATATAATGTAACTATTGAATTATATATATTTTTGATTGTTTGTTGTATGGTTGTTTTAAATAATTTCTTAAATGGCAGAAACTAAAACTGCCAAACTTGGCATAATTCTTTGTGATTGTCCAATTTAAATAATTAGCTTATTTATTGATTTTTTTTAAGAGCAATAATTATTGAACAATTACAAACAATTCAAAAATTTCATAGAATTTAACAGTTTAGTCAATAAATGGTTGCATTTAAATCCTTCAGAGTAATGTTTGAGTTTGAGATTGGTCGGCATCACCTCACAATGTAACAATGAGTGATGTCATAAAACAAGTTCAATTCACAATATCATGATGATGTAGCACTGTGATGGTAATGTCATTATGGCTTAAATCTCTGATTATATCTATATTAAAATTAGACACACAACCAATGGGTTCCAAATGTTTTAATTAATAAATTGTATAGCAAAATGACTTAGAATTTAGATTATCAGAAAATCCCATGATATCATCTTGACATAACAAATAGATGACATCACATCATGATGATTCATTTAAGTACACTGATGATGTCATGACATAATATACTGGTACCTCGACTTATGAGTGTTATGACATACAACCAGTCTCTCTTGCTTCAAGTTGCGAGCTAAAATTTTGGTTATGAGTAGTGGTTAGTGGCAAAGTAAGTGCTGCCCATAGCATAACATCAGCCCTGGCAGGTACTAAAGTAAGGTCTATCACAGAGGAAAAGTAGCCACTGTGATAGACCTTTGTTAACTACTTAATACTGCCACTTAAAATAAAAATTAATGCAGAAAAAAATTAACAGCAAAATACAGTATACGTATTAATACTGTACACCTCTCTGACAGATTAGAATTTTTTTTAGCACTTAAATATTTTTAGAAAATAAAATAAAATACAGATAAAAAACAATTAGGCCTTGCAATGCTAAATCTTACGCAAATTATAGAGGGTTCTAGAATTCTAGGGGTTAACAGTGCATGAAACACCTTCATTAAGTAATGTAATAAAATTAATTTACAGAATTGTGATAAAATTTCACAATACTGTATTAAAGAGAGATATACCAACTCTACTCTTATATTTCTCTCTAATATCTTAAAGTCATCTGATCTCAACAATAAATGCTGTACATTATACGTAATAAAACCAGTTTCTTGCAGTACTTTCTATTGTATTGTGTTTTTATACAGTATTCGTTATTTATAAGCACATTTTTTCTTATTTAAAAACATATAACAAAAAAATGCAGGGTTTTTGATTCCAGAACAGATTAATGGCATTTCAATTCATTTCAATGGGGAAAATTGATCCGATATACGAGTGATTCAAGTTACAAGCTCTGTCACGGAACGAATTCAACTCATAAGTTGAGGTACCACTGTAATTTAATTTCTGCAGTCTTGAACTATTTTTTAATTACCTGTTTTACATTTGTAAAGAAGCAGAAAGATAAAAAAAATACAGAAAAAAATTTTATTAAACAGAATAAAAATATATTTAAATACTAAAAAAAAAAACATTTTCAATCTCATAAAGGTCATCAATATTTACTATCATATTTTACTAAATTTTTTTGTGTGTATGTGTATATATATTTCAATCTGTTGAGTAAAGAATTCTTTCTTAATGTTAGTGCTTCCATTCTTATCTAACTGGAAATCTAGTAAATAGATATCTGACATTTATAATTTATCCAAGTATAGTGATGTGGACAAAATAAACAGTTGTATTAGCTAATATATATATATCTATATACAATTTGGCTGATCTAATCAGAATAACTGCAATTGTGCATGGATGACAATCAGATTGACATTTAGCTCTCATGGGAGAAGATATGATTTCTATTTAGCCCTTACAGGGCTGTAGACAGCCCTATAAGGGCTAAATAGAAATCATATCTTGTAAAACAAAAATTTGTAGCATTTTTCAATCATGCAAAACTGAAATTGTGCAATTTGAAGGTTAAAGGACTTTGTGCTTGTGCAGGTGTTTATGTGGGTGTAGGTACATGTGCACACATATACAAAGATTATATTATTATTCTTATTTTTACAATTTTATATTATCCAGAGTAATTTTAAAAAATTAATAATTCACAAGCTACTAACAGTAGAGAGTTGTGGGTTTCATCTTTCTGTTGGATACAAAGACAGTTTATTTTTGAGAACATGAACAAAATAGCATTTTCAAGTTCTCAAAAAAACTTTTCATGCTAGCATTAATTAACTTTTAATGCTACAGGACACTTTATTGTGTATGACATCATAATTACCATGATATTTTCACCATGACAATCATGTTAATTTATCATGGGTGAATTTGTGTTCTTTTGCAAAGATTATATTGTCCCTGCCAGACAAAGCACTTTTAATGAAGCTTTATTACAAAAATTGAAGCATCAGCTACTATAGCATTGTAACAATACCAAACATTAAAACAATTAAAAACAACAAAGATTCTATATCATTTTAGTCTTTGACTTGATCAGTCCACATTCTATAATAGAATGCAATGGAGGACATATTGAGTACCTTATATATGCATATTTAAAAACATTTAATTATCATTAAACCATTAACATTAAAAGTTAGAATTATTTTTTTTATATTCTCAAAAAAATTCCCCCTTGTACCCAACAAAAAGACAAAACCTATAATTTTGTTGTTAGTAATTGCCAAGTTAATTTTTAAAGTTACTCAGACTTATGAAACACCTTATGTTGCATTCAGATAAATCTAATATAACTTGTTAAATATTACATATAGTTAAATTCAATAAAAGTTTCCTGAAAAAAATTGACTATTTATATAAGAAAGTGATTTTAAACTTTCATTGAAAATATATACAGGTATTCCCCAGTTTATGCAATTTTTTTTTTTCACACAACCTGAATTTTGCATAAAATAATTTTAATAAAAATTCTGAATCAAAACTATCAGGACTAATTGAACTAAAGTGACTTCACCTACACAATATTATGGTGCCATATTGTTTCTGGACTGAAAAAAAAAAGAATGCTACATGGAACAATATTGTATTAGTAATATAATGATCAGCAAACCATATACAAAGCATAAAAAAACAATATATAAAGCATAAATGAACTTTCAAATGTCGTAAAATAACATGTTTGCACTTTAACTTACAAATACAGTAGATGTTTATGCTCTATATCTGAAAATAAAAAAAAATAAAAAAATTATGGAAAATATTTTATAAAAAGTCGAACAAAAATCAGATATATGTACACCAGGGAATATCTATATAAATTTTATTTTTATTATTATGAAAATATTAAAAACGTGAATTATGCTACAATAATTCAAGGTAATCCGAATATCCTAATCAGCACAAACTTCCCTAGTGGTTAAATTTTGTACTAACTGCCAATTAATAATTATTATTTTAATTTTATACTACAGTGCCATCATCACTATCTACGGTGCTCAAATGGTGGCACCGTAGTATAAAATTAAAATAATAATTATTAATTGGCAGTTAGTACAAAATTTAACCACTAGCAAAGTTTCTGCTTATTAGGATATTTGGATTACGTGATTAATCCTCTAAATAACTGTTGAATAATGATTAGTTAATAATTCAAGGTTTTTAAAATATAAATTTTAAAATTTTCATGAATTTCTGTTTGGTACAATCTAAACAAATATGACAAGAGATGAAGTCATTTATATCACCAGTCAAATAAAATTAACTGATTGAGCATTTTTGATATTATCAATAATATTCTTATATTATTATCTGATACAAATTTGAAATGAAAAAACATTTAGTAATAAAAAAAATAATCCAAGCACTAGACAAAATACACTTTAATAGTAAAAGTGATTTATTGTATATTGATAGACTATTATGTTTTATACTTATCTGAAGTGGCAAAATGTCAAATTCTGATAATTAGAAACATTTTAAAGATGTCCTATAATCTAAGAAATCAAAAAATTTCTGCTTTTTAACAGGGTACTTAATAAAGTCACTTTACCTTCTAGCACTTACGTAGCACACACTGCATGCGTCACAGACTGCTTATAAGTGCTAGAACGTAAAGTGACTTTATTATGTCCTATAATTTGAGTAGTAACAAAATCTTATTGATTAAATAATTATATTTTTCTGGCAATGAAAAAAAATTTGATGATTCAGGTCTACACTGATCCTACCCATTTCAAAATGGAGTAATTTCATAATAGCATAAAATTTGTTTTATTGTCAGTTTTATTCTATTTGAGAGAAAACTTGAATGATCAAAACAATAAATAACCAATTAAAAATATATTAACACAATAGAAAATATATTTTTAGTTAATGATACAGGCTTATATTCAGATATATTTTAAAAGAAACAGCAACATATAGGATTTCAATTGCTTAATTTTTCCTAATCAATAAAATCCTGAAAATCTGTAATGTGAATTTTTCATTTTTTTCAATATTGGCTTAGCATTAAAATAGTTAATTATAAAATAAAGTTTGTTTATAAAGAAATAAATAAGCAGGAAGAAATATTTATATAATAAAATTATCAAAAAATAGCTACATAAAAATATAAAATCATAATTCAGATCTTTAAATAATTTTATGGAGAAAAAATTACTTATTTAAAGATCTAAATATTTATTTCTATTTGATACAAACAGTCGGAATAAAAATGTTTAGAAAAATATTAAAAATCAATAATTAAATAATGAATTCAAAACATATTAATATTATCTATGAAATTTTACAATTAAATAACACAGTTCACTGAGAGTTTTGGGAGATATCATTTAATAACAAACATACATATTTAACGGACCAATGCAAAAATAAAGGATTACTAATGTTGAAAATCAGTATTCTGAATTTTGTTTCACAATGTATAAAATACATGATTATCCTATAATAAGAAATACAGAACATTAGGAACATTATTAAAACCGAATATGAATAACAATAAAAACAATATAGCATTGATATTATTGTCATTAAAAATATTGAACATAATATAGAAATACCTTGCTTAATACAGCTTCAATTAGTACAAGATTCATAATAATGTATTTTATAATTTACACCTGAAGATTTAATTAATGAGGAATGATTTTCTATAATACAGAAATATGTTTATCACTGCCCACCTAATATGAGAAAATTTCCTAAAAATCCTATCTTAAAAATTTATAATAAAATTTAACTACCTTGCAGGTAATGGGCTACAACAATAATCAGATCTCATTTCTGGTATTTAATTATTATTATATATAAACTTTAAAGTTTACCTTTATTTTATTACTTAATTATAAAAATAATACAGTATTTTAATAAAACATACAAAAATATATAAAATACATTTTTGTTCCCTCAATATAAAAATATATAAATTTAAATATTTTAGCATAGCAATATAGATGATAATAATTAAAAAGACAATATTAATACACTATTACAATTGTATCTTTGCATATCTCTGCTTCTGCACTACTGTATAACAGTAAATGTTGCTCTCTCATTTTTGACAACAAATATATAAAATACATTTGTTGTCAAAATTGAGAGAAACAAAAATGTATTTTATATATTTTTTGTTCTCTCATTTCTGACATTCGACAATATTATAAAATAATAATAATTTATAATCTTGCTTTAAATTTTGAATTATTACATTTTATTTTTCCATTTTTATCTTATATTGGTCCTCATCAGCAATAGATGGAACAATGTATTAGTCAAAAACGCTATCATATTTTTGAATAAATGTTATTTAAATCCATGCTAAAAATGCTTGTTCCTTTCCTTTTTAATATAATCTCTACAATAAAGTAGTTTATTTTTGAACATTGGTTTTTCGTATTCTAATAAATATATCAATACAAAATATATTTTGTTAATTTACTTTAAATCTGAAATATTCATATGTCAGTGCTCAATCATATTCTAAATATCCAAGTTCTAATCAAGCTCTACAGCAAAGTAAAAAGTTTTACATGGTAAAACGTTTTCGGACATAGTACATCCCTCATCAGT
>WUQG02181653.1:0-22562 GCA_011317285.2 Androctonus mauritanicus
CAGGATGTACTCATTCTAGGGATATCAGCGCTGTGACATATAAAGTGACTCATTCTACTTTCAGTAGATGGGCTAATACCAAATTCGATTTAGAAGATACTTCTTTCGATCGTCACTTCCGTGCCATTTGCCGAAGCGGAAGTAAAATATTCGGAGAGAGACCGAGTTCCCACGCGCTAGTTTAAAACTACTCCGCCAAGAAGTCGTGGGAAAGTACAGATTTGCACATGTCCTACATACCGACTTATAAAAGCCTAATTTTGAAGGTGCAGGGATTTTTCTTTTCAAAGCGAGGTTACTTCCGCTGCGTCATTTCTTATCGGGGTATTTAATAAAGGAAGCGGACAATCGCTAACACGATTGGACGATGTTGCCACTGAGAACCAATAGCAACTTAAAGATCTCTGTTGCTATGGCAACATCAGTATCTGTTTGTTGTCGGTTTAGTTAACGACAACACCACCTCGTGGCATAATACTGCCCCCCAAAAAATCACTTTTATATTGAAATGTATAAAAATTAATTTTTTGAAAATATTTAATAGAAAAATAATCGACCATCTGATGTCATATCTATGAAGAGCGTTTGAATATTTTCAATGTTAAATAAAATTGTTTTGTTTATTTTTTGAATATTCAAAAGTCATCAAATTAAAATAGAATTAATATTAACCGTAATAAAAATATTAGACAATTTACTTTCATTCAGAAGTGTAAATAGCGTTTCCATTCATTGCGACGTGTTGCTGTGTCGAATGTCATCTTATATCTCTCAGCAGAAATTTTAATCACAGGATATGTCGTGAAGGCTCAGTAGTATTAAGGGCGAACTGGGAAGTGTATATCCGCTAGCTGTTATACTCACTAGACATCAAAGCGGAAACCTTTAGCAATGGCAATCACCATTGGCGCTATAACTTCCTTTCTTTATCTAAAAGATTCCAGTTGTTACATTATGGAAGACAAACAGGTTATTTAAGATTTTTACCACTTAATTCGAATTGATTATTCACGAATTTTCCAAATTTTTCCGAAACGTGACCTAAAGTCACGATGATGAGAAAATTCTCTCTATCTCATGGATAAGTTTAAATGGATTTTGACCATCTATTTGGTTAAGACACAGCTGATCGGTACAGCTGGCCCAACTCCAGGAAGGTACTGTAGTAAATTTGCGAATCAGCTGATGTATTTGTTTACTGTTGATAAGGGTAGTTTCCTGGCCGTGTCACGTGATTTGAGATCTGTGAGAAAATGTTCTCTGCTATGTTTTTCTTGTTAGCTGTCTGTACTGTTTTTTTCCTCTTTCTCATCCTTCTTGCGTGGCGTGTGCAATGAGGTCTAATTGACAATGGAACTTTTGTTACCGGTCTTTCAGAGATTCCGTATCGGTGAAAGACATATAGAAACGTTTCGATTATCCGGAATATTGTTGTGATTTAATTCACATCTTAAAATAAACCCATCTGACAGCTATATATATGTGTGTGTGTGTATATAGCCTGTAGCGTTGTCTCACTCACTTCCAATCACCGACAACGCTTTTTTTATGCTAGTAATTTAATATAAGCAGTTTCGTTTTTGATCTGAATTCCGTATGATTGTATGGCGCCCCATCTCCTGCTGAGGAGAAAAACTAGTTTATTCTTGTGGGTGGTACTCTTAACAGTGAGTGGAACAAATTGTTCATTTGTCGTTTGTCATCAGTAAATACAGTGTTGATTATTGCTTGTTTACGATGCTTCGGTGCTGTATGTTTATGAAGAAGGTTTACTGATTGTCACACTAGATAGAAGCGATTATACGATATAATTTTGTTTAATCGCTTCCTGCAAGTATATAAAAGAATACCGCGAGGTTACAAGAAATGACCACAAAGATCATATAGCGCGCATAAAGGTATATTTTACAATTTATGACTTATTTCCGGATGACAAATACCTTTAATATTTAAACAAAAATCTGGGTATGGATCGGAATAAAAAAAGTCAAACTTGCTCAACTGCATACTTCTCGAATTAGATTCGAAAATTATTATTCGCAATTTATTTATATAACTCATATAAAACAATTGTGGCCTATTTAATACGATTTACATAAATAGAATAAGGCCATGGTTTAATCACATAAAATAAACATTCCGAAATCGTTACTGAGCCGGCGTGATGTCATCAGACCGAATTCATCAAGGATACTTTAATTCCTGTTAATTAATTTTATAATTTGCTACTGTACAATCCTGTCGAAAGGAATAAATTTAAAACACCAAGATAAATATCTAGCGATAGATATGTTGATCTTTTCGGTTATCATATTTATGTTCCGAAGTTATATAAAGGATTTGTTATCGATATCTGGCTAATTTCTGTTTGTCAGAGTTTCTTTGAAAGACGTATTAACTTAAATTTTTGCAGATAGTAAGCGCTTTCTATAGACATAATGTTATCGTGGTAATATCGGAGGATTCATTAAAGATTAATTAATGGCGAGTTCTTCGACGTAGCATGGAAATGAATGGCCAATTATCCTGAATGAGCATTCACTACGATATGCTAATTAATTTACTCACTTTACGTGAGATCGAGTCACGTTCATTTTATTCTTTTTAGAGATACAGTACAGTATTCCTTTGGAATGATGTAGAATTTGTAAGTATCGTAATGCCTCGTAAATAAATTTTGAATATCGGTAGTTAATATGAAGATTAATTAAGCAAGAAATAAAATCATTTACCTAAGGTTCAATATTTAATTGTGTTGTATATATAAAGAATTAAAAGATTAAAAAAAATCGCTTTTATAAATAATTATTTTATTTATAAATTTTATTTAAAAACTAACAAAACAATTTGATTAATAATTGGGTATTTAATAAGACATGACGCCTTAATAAATATTTTTTTAATGTTTAAAAATCATCATATAAAAATGTAATCCACAAATTAATAGTTACTGTCATCATTATTTATATTGTTTTTTTTTTGTAACTTATAAAGATCAAAACTTTGCATATAAATACAAATTTATTCATTGCAATTGCATACAAAAGTATCTGAAACTACTTAAAATTTTTACTTGCTGGTAAGCATTTCCTCTATTTTGAACATTATAATCCGTGTAATCATAAATTGCATTTTTTGCATAGTTATTTTAACTAATAAATTATTCTTTATTAAAAAATTTAAAAATTTTATAAATAAATTTTTATGCGAAACCTTAAACCCCTTTATTTTTAAAAAAATAAATTTTAAAGTTAATAGTTTAAATGTAAATAATAAAAACATACGCTTCAAATGATGTTATCCATTAGAAAATAGTTTGTGTAAATGTAGATAATTTGTCTGTTTTTTAATCACGTTATAAAATTTATATTAACTCAATATTATATGTCTAAAAATTCGTCTTCGTAGAAAATTGCTTTAAAACTGTTTCTAAAAGAGAATTATGCAGTAAACAGTATCTACTCGCATTACGGATATGGCGGTATGGCTCTAATTATTTTTGGTGTTTGGAGGACAAATACTGTGATTTCACGATCTTTCCTCGATGATATGTGCTCCAGTTAAAATTTCATTCGAATTGAAGAAAAATATTTTTGTAAGATTAATTTTTTTAAATGTGATTTTTGATAATATATCGAATTATTAAATTGATCAAGCTTTGTATATCCGTTTGAAATTGCTATAAATGACTATTTAGTTCTTTGATACGCGATTGTATAAAATGTTTTGAATTTCGAAGTAATAGAAATTGCACAATCGTCGGACAAGTTAGATTTTCGAACAACACATACTGTATGATAGGTTGAAGACCATTCTTGTTTCGGCATTAAAAGTATGACTATCGAATGCATCCGTAATTATAAAAATAAAAAAATAAAAACACAGTTAAAAAGTGTCTCTAAAAAATACTTTTTTAAAACTTATTGAAAAATAAGAACAGTTCAAAGTTAATTTTTGCAAATTATTATTTAATAATTTTTAAAATAATCAAATTTGGCATCGTACATTTATTAATGGAAATTTACGAAATCATTTTAGTTTCGATAGTTAAAGTATACGAATATTTTTAAGAAAAGAATTTTCGATTTTTCGGAAAATTGAAAATAAACACAGAAAAAATAAAAAAAAAGAAAGAAAAATGGCCAACTTCGAGAGCGCCCCTAGCGGTAAGACTTCGACATCCAGATGGTTGCACGTGCTACGCGCGTCGCTTGGCAACAGCACGACACCACCTGTCGGCGAGCGGAGCAGGTCATTCCCCCGACTCGGTGTCAGATAAATAGGCTGTGTGCCAAAATGAATGAATACATTCATTCATTGTAATCCCAAGCCATTAGTATTATAGGTAGCTATATTTTGTCGCCAGTTTGACATGGGCAGAGTCTAGAGAAAATGCGACACTGTGTAAATAAACAATCACACTACACGTCCCGACGACTAAATGAAATGTACGACAGAAAATTGGCTCTACGCATTATCGATAGCGAAATGCAAAATTTCATTCAAAAAATAAAGAAAGAGTAACTTCATCTCTCCTTATATATGTATGAGTTTTCTTATTAGATAAAAAGATGACCAGCGATGACTTTGTGAAGAAATCCCACGCGATTATCCTTAATCTGGTTGAGGAAGAAATAAATTATGAAAACCTAGGACCCTGTACTGATCATAAAGATAATTCTTATAATTAATTGATGGTTTGACTTTCGATTATCAAAGGTTTTAAGAATACGAACATACACACAGGAGAAAAAAACAATAGAAAGTTTTTGCCGAATCGGAAACTCTTTCATTTTTCTTTTCTTTTTATCAACTCTTTTGCCACCAGAATTCCAATAATGTTTGTGCTTTAATCGTTATCAAAAAGAGATCACAGATTCTCGGACGACTTTTTTCATACTCAAAGGAATGTGCTGGTTTTTTTTTCTTTCTCTTTCTTTCTTTTTTTATTAAACTTTAAATCTCGATAGTCTGGTATTTTGTCGGGTCGATTGGAACGAGATTCCTTCGATCTGATGGATAACACATAAACACACGAATGTCTTCATTTGATTCTAAATTACGACCGTCCAATGCCATTCTTTATAGTTTTGATTGTGTGATGAATCGAAAATATTTTTCGTGCCTGAACGTTTGCCGAACTCAATTTCTTATTTAAACTGAAAAATTTGCTGAATTTTAATTAGATTTATTATATCAGTATCAATTTTAATTAAGGAAAATAATTAGACTAAGAGTAACGATATATTAATTTACATTAATACAATATTTAATCCAGATTTTTAATATCTCCATCACTGTTATTCGTTTCCCATTCTAAAACTACAGCTAAAATTTGTTTGACGCAATTTGGTTCTCGGACGTGTTTTTTTATTAAATTTTTTTCAAATTTAATCATTGAAAATTATTATTATTTTTATATAGCATTTCGTGTTTGCCGTATTAATATTTATATATTTTTATAGTTTTAAGGTACAAGTTCTGTAAGTTTTCTATACGGGACAAGGACTCATCACGAAATTTGTTAAACTAAACCGGAACTGAAGAGACATTCAAATCAATTACCTACGCGATTGTTATTTTTAATTTTCAGAAAAATCTATATTAAGGTTTAAACGAAGTGTTCCTAATCAAATCGACAAGATTGATTTGATTTCCTCTCATCTTTTAACTCGCCGTTTAAAAACATTCTAGCTTTAATTGCATCGAAGCGGAGAGAATCGGCCGTATTATTTATTTATCATTTTAACATTGTGTGTTTAAAATACCTTAAATTAATTATACAGTAGACAAGTCCAATATAAAAAAAAACAAGAAAGAAAAAAGCCCTCTTGCTATCCCAAAGACTGTTATTTAGGTCGATGGTGTTGCCCCTAACGGTGAAAATGAAAGTGATAAAAGTCTTTATGATGGGTGGGCACGGCCATCGACAGTTAGCTCTTTCATTCGATTATAATAATTAAAACAAACTCATCATTAACAATTATTTTGGTTCTAAATAAGATTTGTCATCTTCCATTAGTTCCGTCAATTTTTTTTTTTTTTTTTTTACCGAGATTCTTCGCTAAATCATTCGTTAGATTTTGTTAGTAAAATAATGTTTACTAAAAATAAAGTATACGGTAGCAATTGTGATAATAATAATCGGCCATCTTCCAGTTTAAAATTCGTTGCTAAAAAAAACTGAAACGTAAAAAGTGAATGGCTCTCGATAGTGGCGATCACATGATCTTAATTGATCGCGAGCGATTAAGGCAGGAAATTGCTGGTGTAAATTGACCTTTACTTTGATTGTTAAGTCGATGTGTTTTGCATGAGAGTGATTCACTATTTTGAAAATATAAAAAGTACCCATTGAGAAATTATAAAAACGAGCCGTGACATATAGTTGCGATGATAATTCGCGTGCTCAATTACGATAAACTTATTACTACAGAACAGACTGTAAAAGAAACGCACATTAAACATTTCAAGCGGTCGAAAGGATAAAAATTCGGAGCTTAAACACTCAGTTACTGTGTAATACTGTGTATACAATTAGCTGGTTCTTTAACTCTATATACCGGCCAAGATATTCTCGTCACGGTCATCAGCCCGAGGCTAGTTCCGGTTGCTAGTCGAGGTATCTGGCCTTGTCCGATCAAATCGCCCTTCTGCAAGGGATGGTCATTCCACCGTCGGCTGTCACGTGGGTGGTGACGTCACACCGAGGGGAAGCCCAGTCTCCTTCCGCAAACACCAGTGAATGGAACATGCCACCCCCGCCACAGCAAAATATTGACACGAAATTCTTTAACTGGGCGGTGGTGTCGATGGCCCACTCTACTGCCCGAATGGGGGTGGCCGACTATACAGAGGGACAAGTAGTTTGGCCTTTTTTTTTCATTATGGCGAATAATCCCCCGTTTCGGCGGGTTCTTCACTATAAAGGAGTACTATGAGATTGGTAAGATTATACGGTCAACTACGGTGGAGTTGTTAAAGCCGATTGTACGTTTAAAATATAAGTCGGAGGCAGAGATACAGCCACCTTCCGCGTTAAAAATCACGAAAAACGAAATAGAAACCAGATTTAAATAATTGAATGGACTGCATTATATCTGCATTGACATTCCAGAATGTGGCAGGTGTCAGTCGCACTTTTATATTTCGGTCGCTAGTTTTCCGAACGGACGAGTTTTCCTTTCTCGTCGTCAGCTCGGACACTTAACATGTTTGGCATACCGTGGAGGCCACTACCACCAAATGCATCCCGTTGGCCATGTTTGGTGGTCTTTTATCACTTCCCTAACAGGATCTAAACTGGTCTATCCGGCGAGGTTCGAAATGCGATGGGGAATAGACATTTGCATAATATAGGAAATTTTTATGCGTCAAGTGGGAGGCGAGTAATTAACACCATTAAAATCTCTTCCATGTGAACGCCAGTCAAGCGATACATTCCAGTCATTCATTATATCAACTAGCACTTAAGTGATAGGTTTGCCAGCGCGTACATTGTCATTAAACGTTTAACTGTAAAAATGACAACCGTTTTCCGGTTACGTTAGACTTAATCTGGAAGCAGTCAAGCGATTAGGACGTCCCTCTTCACAAGCTATTGTCTTTTTCCAGCGTAGCGTCGTCATTAGAGACACGGAGCTGAGAGGAAGAAGAGGAGCAGTCCGGAAAAAAAGGCTGATGTCCGTAGCCGGCGGCTAAGGAAACACATACCTGACAGGTAAATCGGTGAGGTATGTGCGGAGCGACCGAAGGTGGCTGGGTGCGTCACCTGGAAACCGGTTAGCGGAAGATGAGACCAGACCGGATATTGAAATGCAGAAAAAGTCTCTTGTTGCACATGGCAGGAAATACTTGGACTTCCGACGTGTAATACCTTCTGCCGCAAACATTTAGGAGGCAGTGGCCGACCAAGCCCGATGCCTAATGCTATTGAGATGATGAATGGGGCGATAGATGGTCGCTAAGCAACATTGTGTACCAAACAATGGAGCCTTACCGCGTCCACAGAAATAATGACCAGCGATCGGAAAAGGAATGCGGGAATTAATTATGTACGTCAGCCACCAATTTGGCCGGCGGCCGCTCTGCTGTTGCTACAAGTATGTCGGTCGGCGCGAAAATGGTTGTATAATTGAGCGACTAAAACTCGTCCGATCGGAATTTCCCGGCATTCCGAGTTTCTTTTGTGTTAATCTGGCCGCATGTGCACTACCGACTGCCATCTCGGAAACTGTTCGCTTCCTGAGTGCCGTTCTCGGAATTGTCGACCGCGGTCGTTCCTCGTATTCGCTCTTTATCTTCACTTAGCTTAGACCCTCGCCTTTGCTCGGCCATCCACTTTCCCAATCACCGACGGCAGGTGGCGTTTCCATCTACGCTTGGCAGCACTGAATTGATACTAAGATGCTAAAAACGGAAGGAACGAATCTGTTCAATTGATAAATCCCGTTTTCCATTAATTTTCCGTTAACGGATAGAGGCTTTCGTCGGCAAAATTGATGGTCCGATGGCTTCTGTTCGATAATTAACGTTACGAATCTGGACTCGACTAATGAACCACCAAATACTTCCGGTCTTTCATCCCCGGAGGTATGAAGCAGTTTTTTTGCCTTTCCTTTCGTTCTTTGCATTCACCTGCTATATCACGACATGTCTCGGCCCACGCGGTCGACAGTGAATAAAAGCTGGCGCATCTCATTTTTGGGTTAGAAACGGGAAATTCCCACTGGGACGTTTTTTTTCCTTTCCGGGCGGAAGGACTGTCTGGCTTTATCCACCTACTGGGTGGTCTGACGGTAACAAATCGGTGGCGACATCTGGTGACGTCTTCGCGTCGTTCTAGATTCCTTACAATCGAAAAAATTCCATAATAATCCGTTTATTCTTGCCCTTAATAGAATTATATAATTTATTACGGTCATATTTTATAACTTTTTTGTTATGACTGAGAAATGACGTTTTCAAGCGTGAAGGTTGACACTGCCGACACCTGTTTTCTACTCTAAACGGTCCATTCACGAACCATGATCTACTCGTGAGGAGCCGAAAAATCCAATTTACTTGACTCGGGGAGACACGAAGCGGCCGATCACAAGAAGTAGGCCTCGAGTTGAACAATCGTTCCCACGTTCCCCCAGCTTGTCGTGAATGGGCGGCAGGTCAACATTCTTGCATTTTCTCTCCTTACATTCCAGGCATGTCTCCACCTCACACGGTATTGGGCCCTACGGCTGCCATACTTTTCCTTCACCCCAGACCTCTGCCCCTACTCACTCAGATGACCGCTAAGTTGACTGCAAACCCATTTTCTATCTCCTTTTTCAATACCTCTTTTTTTTCTATCTTTGCACCTGTTACTAATTGGGAACCGCTTTATTAGAACCGCTGTTTGAAATCTTTTTAGCTTAATTTGATTAAATCCGGCAAAAATATTCTTTATTGAGGTTCCTAAAAAATATTTATTATTATTTCTTTGGATTAATCTTTTTCTTGCTCAAAAATTTATAATTTATTTAATTAAATGCATGAAGTATTAAAATTTAATAAAATTTTAAATTTTTAAATTGAATTCTTAAATATAAAAATTTTGAATGAATCATTAGATTTTTGTATTTGTTTGAGTTTGAAAAATTTTTTATATAATTTGTAAACATTAAACATCATCTGATAATTGACTTTCTCCCAATAAAATATGTTTTCTATTGCTAAATTAATATTACCTAAAATATTGCTTATGAAAATAAATATAAAAAAACTGTTTAAAGTAAACTATGCTTTATTACTGGACTTTCAGGTTACTTGATGTTTGCCATGGGCATCGTCTAGTCCAAGAACGCCAGCTTGTCCTCTACCTGGTGTTTGAACATGTTGAACAGGACTTGGCCCACTATCTTGATAACTGTCCTGAACCTGGTCTGGGTCCTGAGAAAATTAGGGTAAATATATTTGTATAAAAAAAAATGTAAAGTTAAATGTGTTCCAAATTTGATTTCTTAATCTTAATTTTTAGCATATCATGTTCCAAATGGCATGTGGTGTAGACTTCCTCCATTCAAATCGCATAGTTCATAGAGATCTTAAACCTCAGAATGTTCTTATTACAAATTCTGGTGAAGTAAAATTAGCTGATTTTGGTTTGGCTCGGATTTATGAACAACACACTGCATTAACTTCAGTAGTAAGTATTAAGAGATCTTAACAAATGAATTGTTACTATATGTTAAATATGCATATCTTTTTAGGTTGTGACATTGTGGTACCGTTCTCCAGAAGTCCTACTTCAGTCAAGTTATGCTACATCTGTTGATATATGGAGTTGTGGTTGTATATTTGCTGAACTCTTTCGAAGAAGGTAGATAATTTATTATAGTTCAACATAAAAAGATTTAATTGGTTATATTATAAATTTTAGTTAAATTATTTTGTTTAGGCCATTGTTTTGTGGTCAATCAGAAGCAAATCAATTGAGTAAAATTTTTGAGTGAGTTATCTTATGTTTACTTTAGTCACTGTTTATAAAATTCAAATTATTTTCACATATAGATTATTAACCACCAAATGAATTAAATAAAGATTTTTAAACAGAATTATAGGTACTCCTCCTGAATCAGAATGGCCACGGGATATATCAATACCATGGACAGCATTTAGAAATTATACAATGGTGCCTTTGGAAACAGTTGTTCCTGCTATATGTCCTGAAGGAAAAGATTTGTTGCAGGTTTTCTAAATATTTTTAGAAATACTTTTTTAACTCAGTTTAAATATTAAATTAAATTATAATATTTCAGAAAATGCTCATCTTTGATCCAAATAAACGGATAAGTGCCAAACAAGCTTTGAAACACAAGTACTTTAACGGTATGGAACCTTATGTGCCACCAGTACCACCTCGTAAAACTCGATCCAGAGTGTCCGTAGGAACCACGCCTGGAACGAGCAGCTCCAAAACTTCCGATTAAATCAGGAACAAAAAATATGTAAATTGCAATAATCTATAATTGGACAATTTTATATTATACATATACAAATATTTATGTATATGTGTAGATACATAATTTATACATATATCCACACATATACAATATCATCAGAATTGTGGAAAAAATACCAATATGCAATGCAAGCTCCTATGCAATGCAAAGCCTATTTGAGGAATCACAATGTAATTGGTGTAACCTCATGAAGTATGTAAATAATTTGGTCAGCAATACTGGTGTGAAATTTATGTTAAGTTGTTTATAAGTTGTGTGCAAGATCTGTATGATGTAAATTACCAGAAACCATTTATTTATATGAAAAAAAATTATAAAACTATGATACAAAAAAAATCAACACATTGATTAATTACAGTTTGACAGAATACTGGATATGAAAATTTAATTATGCTCCTCAATTCTCATGAAATTTTAATTATGCTCCTCAATTCTACATGCATGTAGGAAGTCAAAGTTTATATTTATATTGTATATTAAGAAAAATTCTTACTGAGTGGTACAAATTTTATCAGTATACATATTTTATCCACATTTTTTTAAATATTTACATTCCAGTGGAACAGTACAAATTACTGTATTTTTTTGATTTTTATATAATACTTTAAAAAAAATTAAAACCAAATTTTCACTTATATATATATATTTTAATTACAAAATATAATAGCACTAAATTGTTAACTACTTTATTTTGTGAATTTGTTTTTTGTATTAGCATTTTAAACAGTATTAATTGATATATTTCATTTTTTAGAAAACAATTGTTTAAACATCCTTTGACTTCCAACATGTTATTGCACTTATGAAACATACAGCTACTATTTTGATTTGCATATTTAAACAAAACAAAACTTTCATCATCAATTTAGTTTACGTAAATGAAATAAGATCTCATCTGATATCTTTTTCTATTTCAAATTACAAACCCGAAAAATATATCTAATTGGCCTGAGAATATGTTTAAGTATGGGAAATCATGATGATCATGATAGATTGCAGTAGAGTGTATCACTCATGTTAGAGAAATAGAGGGACCAAGACAGCATTAGCTTTTTCAAAAGGATTAGAAACAAAATGAAAAGTGGATTATTTTTAGAAATTTTAAATGAATGTGCAAAAAGATGTCACTTTATTATTATGAATTAAAAATCATTTCTAAATGTATTTGTATTAATAACAATTAAACTCTTAACATTTGATATTTGGGTATGAAATAATTCTCAGGCAATATTTACATCAAATAGAAAAACTTAACATTAAAATTTGATTTGATGTTAATAAAGAAAAAACAAGTTTCTCAGGGATTACACTAACAGAAAATAAGAATGCATAATCTACTTACAGTGTGGCCTTCTTTTAATCATGCTTTACCAAAGAGCTATGTACAAGGTATGGAAGTTTAAGATAAAATTATAGAAATGATTTACATTTGAGGAATTTTATTAATGAGAAATGTCAATGCTTAAATAATAACTATTTTATGGACCAGCTTATTAGGAACCAGTTTCTCATCTAATGCAACTGGTAAATTTAAACTAATGTGTGTAATTATAAAGGTTGTCAGGAAACCTACCTGGTGCTAAACTATTACACATAATGAAATAATTTCCAATAAATTGATATATATATATTTTTTTTATAACTGGGACCATTGTATCATAAGGGATTATATCAAAGTATACATTTATGTAATCATTTTTGGGGTGTTTTTGTGTGTCAATGCCAAGGTGATATAATCACTGAATTTTGAACTTTACCTGAGAAATGGATTGTGATATTTCAACATGTGACATGTATGCATGTAAATTGTTTTCTGTAACAATACTGTGATGATAATTTTGATTTCAAAAATTGACAAATGCAACAAAGATACTAAGTAAAGGTAATAATTGCTACCTCTGATAAGATAATTTGCAAAGCTGACCGATGCTGAAATAATGAGTCATTTGTACTTTTGTTGGCCTTTATTATGTTAATAAACTTCTACTTTAGGGTATAAATGCCTTTTAATTTGTTTTATTCTTGTATAAATATTACTGAGTTAATAATTAAAGAATATTGAAATCTAAGAGAAAACAAATTTAATATTAAAATTGATATATTTTCATAATAGTATTTATTTTTACGATATTTTGAATTATTTTTATCTGATAGGATACATTATCATATTTCATATTTTAAACATTGCAGATTTACTCAATGTCTTATAAACTTCACTAGATATTTGTTTCCATAGTATTATTTTATATATTTTTGTAGCTATAATAAAGACTATTACAGATATGATTTAAATTTAGAATACATTTTACAAAATTTACACATTGTTTCAACGGAAATGCATTAAGTGATTAAATCTTCAATTTCAAATTTGGCTAATTATGATATTTAATTTATAAATGTATATTATTATATATTATTTACAATTATATTATGCTAAAATATGCCAAAACATATTTAATGTACTTTTTGTAAATTAAGTTGTGAATACATTGTTGTGAAGGTGTATTAATGTACTATTTAGAAAAACAAAAAACTGCTACAAAAATTCAAATTTATTTTTAATATAATTTTAATATAAATATCTCACCCACATATTCTACATGATTATTTCCCTTTTTTCTTATTCTTCTGATTGATATTGACCCCATTACAAGGTATATCTTGTTTACTTATAACAGATAATTGTTTTTTGAGTTCTAGAAGTAATGCTACTTCTTTATCAATTAGATCTTTTCCCACTTTTTGTAGTTTTAACTGTCTAACTTTATCACCCTAAAAATATAGATAAATGTTTAATTTAAATTAGAAAATTTATACAAAATTTAATGTTTCTAACTATAATAATATTTTATTAACAGTAAATTCAAAACTGCAGAAAGATGCAAAGAAACATCTTATTAGCAATAATGAAAATAAAATATATGATAATTTTTATTTTAAATGTTACAAATGAAATTACTTTGCTATATAATTACATTCTACTGAATTTAATTAAAATGCACTGCTTTAGTAATTTAAACCACTATAATTTGTTAATTTAATTTGGTAGAATAATGATAATTAAATTTTTTTAAAATTATTTTTTATGATTTTTAAATTTAAATGTTTCACTATGAAGAAATTCTATTTATAAAATAAATAAATAAATAAAAAAGAATATGTATAACATATTTTAAGGTCAAATCTATCAACTTTAATTCAATTTTATTTTTTAATCTTGTAAAAAATTTTTGCATTATAAATTCAGTCTGTAACTTCTTCAATGAAAAGTCTAGACAAACACTTTCTCATTTCTTTTGTTCACAAAGGCATTTGACCTAGATGCTTCAAATATTATGCTTTTCAAGTATCTCACATTTCATTGATCTTAACAGTAAATTTTCTTAAGGATTAAGAATTTTTATTGAAAAAGGATTTGCTTCATATAAAATTTAATTAATTTACTACCTTAATACATTTTTTTGTGAGTGAAATAATAAAAAAATTAGATTGTCTACCTGTTGAGCAACTAAATTTGTAAATCTGGCAATTTCTTGAGGATCTCCTATTTTTTCATTACTTTCTATATTAGAAATATTATTTTCACCTTTGTTTGTAGGAATCTATAAAAATTAAATTTATATATTTTTGATACTAGTAAATATTTTATCATTAAATAACCATAATCATTAAAGTTATTTCTTTTTAAATAATAATATGAATTATGCTTAATTGTTTATTTTATAATAATTTATATATTTGGAAAACAGAAAATGATATTTTAGTTAAATCTTCAAATCATATGATAGAATATTTAATTACAAGATTTTATTATTATTTATATTATATCTTGTAATTGCTAATCACATTACAAAATTTTATAATATTTAACTATAAATAATTTATTAGCATAAATCAATTTACCTTTCTTTCTGGTGTTGTTTGTTTGCCAGAATATTTCTTCTTTAATTCTTCTATTTGATTCTGCTCTATTTTTTTAAACAATGGAAAATTCTAAGAAATAAAATATTAATTACATTAGATTATTAAAAACAGATTATTGTTTTGTTCAAAGTAATTTATAAAAACTAACAGTTCCCAACTTATGTCCTGGAGGAAGTAAACAAGTAAAATAAGAACTCAATGATATATAGTTTGATGGGGTATTCAACTGTTTATGCAAAATATCACTGGTATTTGGCATATAAGGTCCTAACATATTAGCAAGAAGACAAGCAATATTTGCAGAAAAACCCATAATAGTTCCTGCTCTTTTCCTGAAATGCATATATATATATATATAATTTAAATATTAATAATGATTTTCTTTTAACAATTTTATATATTTACTTTTGTTCTTCTGTTCCTTTAATTAATTCCCAAGGTTTATTAGCTTGGATATTTTGGTTCCCAAGCCTACTTATATTTAAAATTGGACGAATGGCATCTCTAAGTCTATAAAAGAAAATTCATTTGAAATATTAATTAAAATTTGTTATAAAGAAAATAAGATAAAGATGATTTGAATATATTATTACTAAAATGGAATACTAATAATTTAGTTTAAAATCAGAATCATTAAACAATAATTAGGATTATCTATTCTTCAATAAAATTGAAGAGAGGTGGAAAGATCCAAAATGAATTTATTATAAAAAATAAACTATTTAGTAGAATTAAGTATATATCAGGCCAATGATAGAATTTTTGGCACTTCTAGGAAAGAATCAATTCAGCATCCTTAGACTTCTATTTCTAATCCAGTGAAGGAAGTCAATCCATTAATTGCAAAACATAAATGGAAATTAAGCTTAATTGTGTGTCATAAAGAAATAAATAGATGCAACTATAAATTATTAAAAAATTTCTGTAGAAAGTACTAAAATATTGCACTTAAGAAAAATTTTCATAAAGTGCGAAACAATTTTCTGAATGACAAAAAGTTAAAAATTAATTTAGCATATCTTACATTTTATTTATAGGGTGAAATTTAATAATTATCACAAAACTGCAAAGAAATCTAAGACATTTTTAATAATTCCTAGAAAATTGCTTTTTCTTATCAAATCAATTCATCTTAAGGATGAAAGAAATAAAATTTAATTCTAAAAATCATATTAAAAAAATGGCATGCATTTTATGTACATAAAATTAAACACCACTTCCAAATATATTATCAAATAAGCAGTACAATATTTTAGATGGAGTGGCAATGGATCATACAATGTTTACCTAATGTATAGGATAGCAAATCATCTTCAGTTTTCTAATAAAACTGTTTATTTTATTGAACAAGATTTTTATTCATTTTTATCTAAGATTACTCTTTTACTTTTTAATTTTAATAGCAAAATTTGGTAGCTTTAGATTCACCTAATTATAAAATTGGCATTAGACTACACTATACTTTATCATAGGCTGTTTTTATCAGCATTGATTTTTTTCTATTACATATATAATTTTTATAATAAAAAATAATATGATCTGTAAAATTTATTTATCTATTAATGTAAAGACTAAAATATTCAAATATAATGAATTCTATTACGCCTGTTATCTACCAATTAAATTATTATACAATTTATTTTACATTACAGAAAAATATTTTATTGCAGCCATTACAGACATTTGAAATTTTACTAGTTTGTATGCAAACAAATTTAAACTAATTTAAATTTATATGAAAAACCTAAAATTCAAAAATTTATAAAAGTAAAATGAATTTAAGGTACTCCTCATTTAATGACTTACTTGTTTAATAACTGTTCAAACTTACATCCAAGTTTGACTTTTTTTTTTTAATGGAAAATTTGGTTTTTGCCCATACGTTTCGCTTACAACTTCTATTGCATGTAAATTCCCTGCACTCGTAGTTTCAAAAATCTGATGAAGAAAAATATTTTGTGCATAATTAAAATATAAATGTCTTTACAGCCATGAGAATTTAAGCAAGTAACTTGTTCTAAATATATATGAACAAGTTACTCACTCACCAACCAAGTCATGGGAATGGAATTTGGTCATTTTAAGTGAGGAGTACCTATATTTACAAAAGTTTTATCTCAATGAACTTTAAAATCATCAAAATTTAAGTGTAATTTCAAAATTAAAAAAATTGCATCTTAATATGTACAACTTTCTAGTTCATATATATATAAAATTTTTGTATTCTGTTCTTAATGCTGATGATGATTGTATATCAACCAAAAATGTTTCATTAAAAGTTTTAGTTATTATTTTTTCAACTGCTGTTTAACACTGTTATTTACAAATATATTTCTAGTTCATGTTTCAGAACCTTAAAATTGCCAAAATATTATGGCCACGCTGAAGAGCTTTTTACCATTATCTAAAAAAAGAGATAAAGAAGATATCTACTGGCAAGATCTATTGGTATCATCTTTAAAGATGATACTTGGTTGATGTTGTCAGTAGTCATATGCTTGTCTCAAAAATTAATATATGAAAATAACATTACTAACAATACTACTTGTAATAGTTATTACAGTAGAAGATACTAAATTTCATTATAACTAATCTAGCAATCAAATTAATTACAGCACAAGTCCTATTCTTGTGCTGTAATTAATTCGATTATTATTAACAGTAGGATGGATTATTATATACCAATCTAGCAGTTCTCAAAATAAGAAGGCATACATATCTATATGTATGCATGACTACAAACATTTATAAAAAACTTATCAATGCATCATGTTAAATTGTCATTAAAAGGCATGTCAAATAATTTCATTCATGCATATGTCCGATTTCTCATCATGTTGTTACTATTTTGTTCAGGAATCATGAAAACAATTATCAGATTCAAATCTAAATTGTTCATAATTAGTATGTTTTCCCATAGACAAATACCTATAGAAAAGTAATAAAACATGATATTAACATTAAAACAATCATCATAATTTAAATGTAATATTTTTTTGATTATAGATGAATGAACAAAATAAAGAAGGTTAATTAGAATTGAAAATATCATATTTCATCAATTCTAAAATGCACATTTTCTCACATTTTGTCATCTCTGAAGTCAAGGTGTGTCTTAGAATCAAGCACAAAGTCCATGAATTATTAAAATTTATTACAATTATCAGTATGACAATAGTGGAAATATTGTCTTAGCTATATATCTATATGTCAATATCATCAGAGTAATTTTGGCACACTGACATTTATTTTTAGTGATACAGACAAGTGAGTTTTACTGGCATTTGATTTCCTAATTAACATTTAAAATACTTTCAAGAAAATTACATTATGATGTTGCACTGAAACAAAAATTATTGTGCAGAAAAACATGGAAACAGAGCAACAGGATATAATTTAATATTAATGAGACAAACATTCATTGTTAGAGAAATGACTGCATTTCCACATTTATTTGCAGAGCAAATTAATTATATTCTTGTGAATTTTATTTATTGGAAATAATTTTTTTGTTAGTTTAATTTAGTTTTTTTTATTTTATTTTTTTGTGATGCTGGAAATAACACTGCATCTTGCAATTGATGGTATCTTAGATTTGATGAAATACAGTATTTTCTTTCTTTATTAAAATTCTTTTAGGATAGAAGTCCATCATCAGCATGGAATGGAACATGAAATAGTATCTTAATACTATTTATGAATTAATAAAGAATGTAATCGTCAAAGTGTGAAAGCACTACATTCTCTATTAAAGAAAAAAGATTAGCTTATAAAGATTAGCTTTTCTAATTTTAATAGTATAACTATTGAAATTAGAACTTAATGGTTGTTTATTTGAATACAAAAATTTTATATTTAATAACAACAGAATTTGATTTTTTTATGAAAAAATAATTAGAATATTGGGAGCATTTTTAAAATAAAAAAATTCTGAAATTTTTTCTTAAAAGGAGAATCATATTTTATTTCATATTTTTTTTGTAAATATGGCTTTCAGTAAAATTAAGCCTGTCTTTTAATATCAAGGCTTACAGTAGTAAATTTTTATCAATTTCTTTATCAGCAAAATGGTAAAAAAAATATATTAGTCAAGCATATGAACTTTTTTAGACATTTTAGAATTTCTCAGAGAGAAAACTAGATCTCGACTTGAAGACAGACCAGATCAATCAAGAAGTTCATTTCCTAGAAATACAGATCAACATTACTGGTGATCAATATAATACAAAAGTCTATAGAAAAATGACATTTGCATTGTTGTATATACCAGTTAGCTCAGAAGATCAAAGCAAATATAAGATAATGTGTTTTCAGAAAGATACTTATCAACTGCACATTGTGGGGAGCCAGAAACAAAGAACTTGAAATTGTTAAGCTAGGGAGACAGTTAAGATACAATATAGATTCTCAGAAGGTATTTTCAAGAAAGTTGTGCAATTGATGGAGAGAATCATATGCAAAGCAGAAGGCACATTACAGAAGAGGAAAGAATAAAATCAATAACAAAATCTGACTTGATCCTGCAGGATTTAATCTATAAACATAATTGACATCGTCCTAAATAATCTGTCAGTCGTTCCAGTGACTGTCTTTATTAAGCGAAATTCCAAATTTAATCTGTTTGATCATCTCCTAATTTTCTACCATTAATTTCCCCAGGTTACATTTGATAAATTTTGTCACAAACTCTGCTGTAAAGATTATCATGACATCTCATTTGGCTGCAAATGCAAGTAGTACAATAATCAAACATCAATCTCCATCATTTTTGATATTGCAATATTTTGAAATATCTCTTGCTCAATGATACTGAAATTTTACTATATTATCTTCATTGTTCTTTTTCCAATTTATTTTGTGTATTATTATTATTATTATTATTATTCACTTGTTTTCTTTTCTTAATATTTCAGCTTTTTACTACTCTATGTCCCACTCTGTAAAGTTTTTAAATAAAATACTATATTTAATCACAAAGTACTGTAGTCTCTAAATGGGAAAAAATAAAATCATATATTACTAGAGCTCCTTAGGCTTTTGGCCACCAACTCTGAAGGAGCTGTGCCCCATTTTCTGGTCTGAGAATGGTGCAGTTGCCTGAACTCCAATCAACTGATTTCAGGACTGGATATATCAAATGTTTTTAAATGATTTATCATATTAGAAAAAGTTTTTATTTTTGCATATTAATAATAACTCTGAAAACAACTATTGAAAATTAAGGATTAAGCTAAAAAAGATTCTTTTTAAATAGAAATTGAAAACCCACCATGACAAAAGATGTCAAAGTTAGCTTGATTAACAAATATGGCATAAACTGTAAAAGACCATTAATAACTAATTCATTAAGGTATTAAATTTTTAATTTTAAATAGTATTTTATTATTATTTAAGTATTTTAAATCAAAGAAATAAATTATTTAAGGTTAATAATAAAAATAAACATAATGAAAAGTTTATTTTTTAAATAATCGAACTGCTAAATGATATCATATTATCTATTGTCAACAATATCCTTTTTTTTTTTATTTTCAATGTTTTTAAGGTTGTTAAAATAAAAAATTTTTAGATTTTTTCTTTTGGATGTGGCCTAACCATCTTTGTGTTAAATTTGAAGTTTATACCCTATATTTAAAGCTGAGAATTTCCATTATTCACTTATTCATACTATTGAGCATATATATATACAGTATATGTTTTATGATTTATCAATTTTAAGAACTTAAAATTATCATATTTCAATATTGTATTTATATAAGATCAAATTTCCTAGGTGTAAAATGGTATTTCAATTTTTCCTAAATAGCAAAAATGCTTTAGATTAATAAACTATATAGTAGGACTATAAGCGATAAGTTCAAAGCCTTTCTGCAGATACTGCTAACATACCTATGATAAAGTTTAATTTACAAATTAGGTAAAATAAGACATTAACAATAATAACTAATAATAAAATAGAACAGTTATAATAATAAAAGTTATATGAATGTGGTCTCTCTCTCTTTTCCTACAAAATATTATTATATACTCACCCTTCTTCTTCTTTGTGATAATGTGATGATGATGTAATGTCTATGTGATGTGACAAAATGAACTTAAATTATGAATGTTTACTATATTTATAAAATTTTTTGCTTTACTTTTTTTGAACTGCAATCAATGAAGATATGGAGATTTCACAATAAGTCCTTGATTTATGACTCCTTTGACTTACAACCACTTGTACTTATGACAGCGACGAAATCTATTAATTCTGTGATTAGTCAATGCAATTCAATGGGTTTGAGCCCGTGATCCAAAGATAGAATATATGGAAAGTATCTTTTTTTTTTGTATCTGTTTCTTGTAGTTTTGTGTTCATTTATATTTATTAATATAATGTATAATGTCCTAGTAAACATTAAAAATGAAAAATTCATAAATTTTGGGCATTTTTGACTTCCAATCATTCCAATTTATGATGGTGGGGTTCAAAATTGAATCCCATTGTAAGTTGAAGACTGACTATACTTTTATTTCAATTTTTCAAAATGTGATTGATTATCTATGGTTTTGATCAAAGTCATTCCAGAATTAGTCTGAACAAAAGCAAGTTGTAATAGTAACAATCAATTCTTAACAAGAGCTTTAAATCTTATAAATAATTCCTTTCATTTCCTTAATAATATAGAAAATTAAAACTTTAGAAAATAATATTTAAAATGACCTAAATAAATATTTTAGAAATAGCAATAACAGAATATATAAGTTTTTTCAGCAGTGAGAGAAATGTTAATTTGGATTAAAATACAGAATAGATAATTAGCCATTTGAATGTTTTTAACATAATAAATTAACAATTATTTTTGAATAATTTCTGTAATTTATATAAAAAGTAGACTTACTTAATTTTTTCCATTAAACTGATATAATGGTGAAGTTCTCTGCTTATTTCAGCTATAAGTGCTTTATCTTGGTCCATAAGAATCATTTCAGGAATAATATTATCAAAATTTTTTGTGAGAAAAGTTAAAGCTCTATAAAAATAAAATTATGTAAGCATTTTGTAATAAAATTTAAATGTTTTTAAAATTTTATTGATAATTAAAAACATAAATTCTTTCGACTAATAGATAGGATGACTACAAAAAATTAATTAAAATGAAGTGGAGTAAATGTAACAGCATGTATTTTAATATAAACAATTGTTTGAAAAAAGAGCAGCACATATATGAAATAAATGATAAAACTAATCTTTCAAATTCTGCAGCACAAATAAACTGCTATCTAGTGCCAATCAATTGCTAATAGTAATAGAGTATGCAGTTCTTTGTTGACTGCAATTTGTAATTGGAACCTTGTGTGAAAGTGTTCATTTTTGCAATTCCTAAATATTTTTATAAGTAGGTATAACTTTAAAATTGTTCTTTTACTTCAAATAAGAAATTCAAATTCTTTTTGCTTCTTCTCATACAAAAATAAATCTTAACAGCAACTCAGATTCAAGCAAACGATTGATATATTTATTATTCACTAAAGATCTTCCAGCTTAAAAAAGTCATCTTCAGTAACAACCAGCAAAATGACTTAAATAGAGAACAAGCAATAATTTAAATACAAGAACTTTCTTGTATTTAAATTATTGCTTGTTCTCTATTTAAG
>WUQG02181764.1:0-22562 GCA_011317285.2 Androctonus mauritanicus
GTAATAGGTAGGACCAGGAAGCATAACGTAAGTCGGAAATTACCTGTTTACCTACAGATTTCCCAAATCTAATTTCAGATACATATGTATTATGTTCTTAACTAATTCTTTATTACATAAGAAAACAACAAATTATAAAAATGTGTAATATGTAATTGTAATTAAAGATTGTTAACCAACAAATCAGCAAATAAAATATGTACATACATACATATATATGCACTATATAATTGTGAAACAAACAAGTGTGCATAAGAGCAGGATGAGATGTTACATATCACCAAATTTATGTAAGTCGGGTTTACGTAATTCGGGGTATTACTGTAATCTATTGAGCACCAAAACACGATTTAAATGATAATTGTAAACATTTTTTAATATCAAAATTTCATTTTGCTTTTTCAATTATTGTTTATGTTGAAGCTCTATTGATCTTTCACTCAGTCCAAAAATGTACGAAAGCATGGACAAAAATATTTATTCTGAGGAAAGCATAATAAAAACACGTTTCAATATATATATATACTGTAAGTAAATAGTGAAAAGGTAAACAACTTAGAATATTGTTTACAATAAAAAAAAGCAAAAATATAATTCCATGTTTGTTTATTTAATTATATTTAATGAATGAGTTCTTGATGAATTCTAATTTTTCGACAGAAAAATTCTTGAATATTGAAAACATAAAGAATTTATAATAAATTCCTTTTTATTATAAGAATTTATAATAAAAAAGGAAAGTTAAAAATTTATATATTTAAGTTTAACTTGAATTCAACAACACTGATAAGAATATGCAGAATAAAAATAAGAGTATCTTATATATATTAATTTTTGCCTACAGTGAATTAAATAGCTTCTGGATATTTTTAGCAATTATTTACAATAATCTACTTTATTTTTCTCAATGTTATTCACATCGAAATATTTTTCTATATTTACTATATTTCACTTAAGGAAATAAATAAATCATCGATAAGTACTTCTCCAACGTTATTTTCCCTCATAGGACATACCAGTCTGGGATATATAAAGAATAATCTATTATACACTAAAAAAAATTGTTCATAAATACTCCTTATAATCTATAAAACTGCAAGATGTGCAATTTTGGTGCAACTAAATATTGATACATTAAGCAATAAAACTCTACCTAATGTAATCCAATTGACTATAACTTAATTCTTTATCTAACATTACCTTACATTAAGTAATGTAACCTTGCTTTATATAAAGTAATCGAATAATATATTTGTTCTCTATCCTTTTTATTCGATTATTATCGATTTTCGATTTCATAATTTTCAATGAAATTATCCTGGAAATCAAAAAAAAACAAGCAAGATGGATGAATAACTCTTTTCATCAAACATGATATATATTTATTGATTTATGTATTGTGTGTATTGGCCTTCTTTTACAACTCTTTTTCTGACATTCTAAACCTTAAGACATATATATATATATCATATTATATATATCAGTCACTTATAAATATATTGCGATAGCATCGATCATTGAAATAGTTTGTAAACAAAGATAAGCTTTTCCTTTCAAAAGAAAAGTGTTTGCTTTAGATAACATGATTGTGTACGAAAGTCAATAAAAATGTCTTAAAGTATTATGAAGAGGAATAAACTTTAAAATTGATATTTCTATATATATATATATAGATAGATAGATAGATTTCCACTCGCCAAATATATATTTTTTAATTAAAAAAAAAATTCTTTTATTAAATTTTATGTAATGAAAATATTTGTAAGAAAGTGAGATTGAAAATTTAAAGAAAGGATTTATTGAATTGTATAATATTGAATTTGTTAAAGCAAATAATAAATGAATGATATTGATTGAGTTAAATAAACAGATTAATTATAAGAATGTTTGCACTGGTTATTTGTTTCTTCTTGATATGCATTATTCCAGGTTAAAGGAGTAGTAAGTTCAATAATTATGTTAATAATAATAATAATAATAATAATAATACTTAGATTAATCAAAAATGTTAGTTTAATTCGGCATATTGTTTAAAATTGTCATAAACTTTAAAATTCGCCTTTTTTTTCGTTAATAAAACTATAAAAAAATCATTATAAGTCGAAGTCTCATAGTTAAATTGTTCTTTGGCAAATTTGTTTTATAAATGGTTTCTGCGAGTACCTAAATTACTTTCGGATATAAATTCATTATGTTAATTTTATAGATATTCTCTACATTATTTTTTTTTTCTGATTAGTTTAATCCTTAATTTATTTTCATGAGAAAAGTGATGCTTTCTCTTTCATTATTCCTTGTTTTTTGGTCCTTCTTTTAATTAGGGAAACGTCATTCAGTTTGAAAAATCTTGACGTTTTACACACGAAATAAATTTCAAATTTAATTTTTTCTTATACGATTTAATTATGTTTAATCTCTAATGAAAACCAAAAAAAATTTCTTTAAGTAAAATAAAATTAATATTTAATTTTGCATTAAATTTTTATTTCAGAATTTAAAAAAAAATTCGTGAATGATAAATTTTTAATGGTATAATAACGTATTTACAATCACTTTGTGTGCTATTTTTTTTTAATTTTTATTGAATAATTAACAAATTTAAAAAATTTCTTTCTTTTTCCTTGTATTGAATTAATTAAATAATCAAAATTTTAATATTTTATGATTTTAAAATTTTTGGAAAATGATTCATTCAGAAATTAAACTAATGGAAGTACATTAGACATCAGTGTAAACTCAGTTATCTCATAAATATTGTAAACTTTGCAAAATTATAACTGTTTTTTTTTATTTTAGTTTTTATTCTTCAAATTTTATAGATCCAATGAAGATAAAATTTCCAGTATGATTAATTCAATATCAGCTTTACATCTTTTAAATAATTTCATTTGATGATTTACTTGGATATCCAATCCTTGCATTCTTCTTGGATATCAAATCTTTCCTTTCTACTTGATATCATATGTTTGCATTCTACTTTTGGATATTAAATCTTTACATTCTTCTTGAATATCATATCTTTGGATTCTTCTTGAATATCAAATCTTTGCATTCTTCTTGGATACCAAATCTTTGTCTTCTATTTGAGTATCAAATTTTTACATTCTTCTTGTATATCCAATCTTTACCTTCGTATTGTATATCAAATCTTTGTATTCTTCTTGTATATCAAATCTTTGTATTCTTCTTGGATACCAAATCTTTGCCTTCTACTTGAATATCAAATTTTTACATTCTTCTTGTATATCAAATTTTTTACATTCTTCTTGAATATCAAATTTTTACATTCGTCGTGTATATCAAATCTTTGTATTCTTCTTGGACACCAAATCTTTGCCTTCTACTTGAATATCAAATTTTTACATTCGTCGTATATATCAAATCTTTACATTCTCCTACTTGCATTATTGTCATTCTTGAATTTCTATTATTTTTGAACAATAGAAATTCGAGAATGATAATAATGCAATAATATATATCATTATTTTAAGATAGAATCGATATATTTTTTCTCTCGAAAAGAACAAATCTGCAAATGACTGTAGGACAAACATTACTTAATTGAAATGTCACCTCCTGATCAATTGCCAATTGCAACTGATCAGGAGGTGACATTTCGTGTTCCAATGTTTGGGCTTGTATCTCTTGCAGATTGGCAACTAGTCAACAGATTCCATTAAGTTACGACATTATTTTTTTTTTAACCAATATATCTAGAATAGATTGCTTATGTAAAGTAATACAAGTATTCAATCTTCTTCTTACGGAATAACTTATACAACGTTCTTTTATTGAAAACATAGAGAAAGGGGGAAAAATAATAGAATAAAATCAATTTTAATGCTTGTAGTATGCAGTGAAGGATTCATAAAATATAAAAAATTAAATCTGATGAAGAAATTTTAGCTGATTTTTAAATAATATTTTAATAAATATCACAATAACTTAGTATAAACTGATGATTCAAAATGACTTTTAGCAATAAATGTCTGAGGTTATATTATATCTGATACTAATAATTAACTTGTAAGCAAGATATCGGTTACTAATGTCTGATACTATAAATATCACTTAATATCATATTTTATACAAGAAACTCAAAGTAATAAATACAAGATTGATGTAATTTTGGTAACAATATAACTAAATTATTGCTCAAATGACATATTGATAGCACAATATTTTTCGTTAGATAGGAGAGTATATCATAAGTAACGTTCTCTGTGATATAATTCAAAGTTATTATTATTTTCTTTGGCATCTGTTTAAGTCAGTTTATTTAAACGTTATTTAAAAATAATTTAAAAATTATGAAGAACAATTCAGTGTCTCTAAGGGAAATTTTCAGAATATGTAATTTTTAAACGTGTTGCATGATTTAACATGAGTTGTAGTAAGTTTACTTCAGTAAATATTTAAATTTCGCTCTTCAGAATTACAAATATGGTAGCGTGGAAGAAAAATAAAACAATGTCGAAGTAAAACGACTGCAGTGATACAAGGATTCGTCATTTCCTTCCGACTTTTTGACGGCAAACGAATCTCTTCTGGACTGACAAGAAAACTGTACTTCCTTCCAAATCCTAAGAAGCACATTTACAAAGCATGGCGGAAGACTAAAGAAGAAAATGGCAAAGCTTATCTCATACTGCCTGTCAGTTACAGACCGTGCAGCAAAGTAGAACACTCTTCCGACCATCTAATCCTCATTCTCGTTATCTCTATCCGTGCTCTTATACAGTGTAGTTAGTCTGCTTGTCGCTGCTCACATCACGAATTGCAAAAAAACATTCAGTAACATCAATAAGACAAGAGAAACCTTTTGCCTCACAAAAGTAATTCACTTTATCTGAAGGCATTCCTTTAATATCATCAATATGATGTTTATTTTATCGTATTATGCATGTACTTTGTCTACTTTTTTCGCACTTCATAATGAAGTATAGAATTATTTACTCCAACGATTTTTCATCTTAATGAGTTTCTAAAGTAGAAACCAAATAGATAATAAATCACAAAATCAAAAAAAAAAAAAATCACTTATTTAGATGATAAAAAAAATTTAATTAATTTTTAAATTATTAATATCCATTCCATAGATTAACGAAGAAATTAATTAATTAGCAAACAGTAAAGATGTTTTGAATGGATTATTGATAAGTTTGTTATACCTTGCAATTTTTTCTTTATTTTTAAAGTAAATAATTTAAGAAATATCACGTTATCGTATACGTAGAATAAAAAATATCATTAATCTTTCCTTTATATATAAATATTTTTTTTAAAATAATATTAATACAAGGAAAGGAATTTAAAAAAAGGCCTATATGGCAACTCGGATGTGAAAATAAAATTTAATATAAGCTATATTTGTTTAGTTATAACAGTTTGATTAAACGTTAGAATTAATTGATAAAGGGGCAAGAAATAAATAAAATTACCACCAATCAACTCGTATTAAGAAACTTTTGCTCAATTTTAGCAAGTTTAGTTAATTTACTTCCTGATTATTGCAAAATGATATCAAATTACATTAATCAAGATCGCCAAAAGGTTTATGACGAAGCGTTACAGCCAGTTACAAATCCATGCTTTAGCTATCGGAACCATAATAGAACAAGGAAATCAATAGCTAGAGGTAACAGATATGACACCTGTGGGACTTACTGCACTATCGTACTAATTACAGAAATGTACGCCTCAGGTAATTAACTAGCTTTTAGCAAAGGATAAAGACGGAAGAAAAACGGCATCATAACCAACTCATCATCGCATTTCGATTATAAAATTATTGTTGGGATTCTTATTATTAATATTACTTGTGATATTATTATATATATATATTTTTTTTGTGTTCGTTTCGTCTTGAAGGTCGATGGTGGCTCGTTAGTGTCAAATACAGCTGGTTTGCCTTTCACGCGTCGTTAGATGTCATTAATTGTCAATTTTGTCAGATGTTACGAGGCTGGAGGTGATGGGTAACGAGTTTTCAGTTGCCAGGCAACAAACCGTAACGTTCTCGATTGCCCACTTGTCTCCTTTGCTCAAACGTCTTCAGAGAGTGACCACCAAGATCCAAGTCCTCTCTTCATCTACATAACAATGTTACTCTAGTGGTTTGTCCTTTTTTTTTCTATTAGTGCCGTCTTGAAACAAAACGAGTCGAAACGAGAATGAGAAAGAAGAAGAAAAAATAAAGAGAGAAAAAAAAAACATAGTTTCATTATCCTAATGGGAAAGTCTGCGTGCTTCACTCCAGTCTCATTGCCATTGTCTATGTAAGAATTAACAAAAGAAAATTTTCGTTTGTCTTCTGCAGCTGACTTGATTCAGAGTGATGTGATTCTGTTGATGACTTCCTGTGGAAAAACATTCCTTCAACAATCTGTTGTCGACAAGGAAGAAATTTGATCCTCGATCGTCATTGTGTTTCCTACTCTTATAATTATATAATTAAAGATCATTTATGTTTTTATAGAAGAGAGAGAGAGAGAGAGAGAGAGAGTAGAAGAAAGAAAACTTCTGCATATTTATATATATATATTTTTTTTTTACACAAAACGGGATTTTGATGTTAAGAAATTCATTAAAAAAGTATTTACCTTTAATTACGTTTTAAATATTTATTTTTAGTACACACAAATTTAAAATTCTCTTAAATACATCAATTATTTTTTTTCTGATTAATCACCTTGGTTCTTAAAAAAAACATATTAATAGTTTCTTGTAAAAAATTCTGAAAAACTTCTGGTAATCAGCAGCAGATTTAATCAAAGAAAAACAAATTATTATCATTATCATATGATAATGGCAACAAATTATAAACCAAACATTAATCGCTGTTTTAATATGATTCAGAAGCAGAAGTATCAATGAGAGTAATCTTTACTCTAAAATTCCATACACTGAAAAGTGAAGAAGGTAAAATTACTGAATGGTTATAGTAGTGTACTCATAAATTTGTAAACTCTAAAGTGATTTTACTTTTAATCTGCTTGCAAAAGTAGAATGTTTCAGGAAATATATTAGTAATTTGCTAAATTTTCGTTGATATATAGCTGGCAAAAAACTCTTCTAGTTATTAAATCTTCCATTATTTTAATGGACTTTAGTTCAATGCGTATATTACCTAAAGCACTTAAATATCCATTACCTGTTTAGGTAGGTAATGCTTTGTTTCTTCTTTCATTTTCTTGAATTTAAATTTTAAATATTTTCGTCTAAATTGTATGTAACACATTTATTTCTTTAAAATTTCATAAGAAAATCTTTGTTTATTTTATGACACCAAAACTTCGATAGCGTTAATATTTTACAGCAATAAAGGTTACATCGAAATCAATAATATATCTTGAACAAGTTTTTTTTTTTGTGGATTTACGTGTTGCTTTAGAACTCTATTATTTAAAAAATTATGTTTGCTAGCTTTACTGTTAATAAATTTTATAAAAATTTCAAAGTTTGATAAAAAATTGTACAAAAGATCCTGAAGTCCAAGAAGTGTATCCATAAAGATGTTGAAGTTTGTTAGTTGATTCTCAATATCACATCGTTGTATTCAATAAGCAAGATCTTACAGAAAATTTCTTTTTCTTTTTTACTCTTCGTATGTTCTTGAAGTAGAAATTCTTTTTAGAAAATTACATTTTGATGGCACATTCAAGCTTATTTTAAATTTAGAACGATAGTTGAGTAATGTTAGTCAACGACATCTGGACAAAGATAACGTGTCAATTTTCAATTTTTATAAGGAAAAAAATCTATTTCATACTATTATATATATATAAGAGTACGAAGAATACTTTCCAAATTGAAATTCTAGACAAAAATAAAACATGTCTGATATTTAATAATGTGTAAAGATTTTGTCGTTTTACTAAGCTTTAGAAGTAACATCTGTTATTCGATGAAGAATGGAAATTTTTCAGTCTAGAGAAGCTAAGAAAATATAATTTTTTTTTTTTTTCACTTGAACATTCAGAATAATTGCAATAAATTTTTATTATACGGCAATGCATATTCTCATGTGGAACATAATAATTTATTGATTTAGAAAATGAAAAACATTCGCTACATTTCGATAATACTTGCCAAATTTCGGAAGAAAGTAAAGAGTTTGCTAAACAAACAAGGACTTTGGTCCAATCATGGGTGTTGTACACACAGAACACAATCAAACCCGAGCAAATTACAAGTTGGAAAGAAAAAAAATGAGTTTGGGATCTTTTTTTCTTTCTTGTTCTCTTGCAAGGAATTCATTATAATAGCCTCAAGCAATAACCAACAGAAGGAATCGGTTTCATACAATTATTAACACAAACCATGCAATGAAAGTAAACAAAATGTTTGTTTTTCAGTTATTTGTTTTGTTGTAAAGACGTCCACATTAAATTTTCCATGAGAGAAAAAAAAAAGGAAATTTATTTATATCCATTCTTATGAAGAACAGCTTCGATTTTTGTTGCAGATATTTTTAAAATTAAGATTAGCGTATTATAGCAATGCGATAACTCTATTATTATCATTACTAGATAATGAAACATCTGTTTCTTTAGTTAATAATTGTTTGTTGTTTTGATCCACAGAGCTAAATCGTTATAAGGTAGAATGTTTACTAAATCATTAAAAATTATCTGCAAAAACAAATTTTATTAAAAACTCAAAAAGATATCAAAATTTTGTTTGTAAACATATTAAATATTTTAAAAATAAGAAAAATTTCTAATGATTTTGAAGAAAAATCAAATTTAGAGAACATTTACTCAAAAATTATATTTAGAATAAATTTCGAAGTTGCATGATTTTAGACTTGCAGAAGTTTTTAATTCTTTAGAATATACGTATGTTGCAGTTTATTTTTCTTTAGATTATAAAAGTTTCAGTTCTTTTTAACTATTAAGATTCAGCTCTTTTCAACCATTAAACTTTTGAAAATAGTTTTAAGAGTATTTTATTATCAGAAAAATATTTTCCTAAGAATTTTATGCGAGTAGAATTTAGATATATGTTTTAGTCTATATATATATGTGTGTATGTGTGTGTGTTTATATCATCATGTAATATGTTTTCGTGTGGAAATAATTAACGAAATTCGTAGTTTTTGAACGTGTAAACAAACCTGAATATAGTTTTGATCGATCGAAATCTTGTAACGCGTCCAAAAATTAATTGGTGATTTTCCTAAACCGTTAATAAAATAAAAATTTTTAAAAATACCACTAAATTACCTCTATTGAGCGCTTCTTAATGGATTTATATAGGAAAGTAGGAACAACACAGAAAATTACCAGAGACATGAATCAACCGTCGGCGACTTATGGTTCACCAACTAGAATTCTGTGTCACAGTAGGAAGCACAGTTTTTAAACTGGGAAACAACGGCCATTTCGTTCGGAAGAAGTCATTAAATTACTCAGCTGAGAGATAGAGAAAGCCACAGACTGAGGCAAACTGCCAACTTCTATACAACGGTTGCAATATCGAGGATTTCTTACATCCACCGTTAATCATTGTCGCTCTAACTACAATATTCAAAAAGAGTTGTCATTAGTCTTTCTAAAATATCCGATACTGTTTCTTATTCTGTAACTACAAACGATTGTTACTTAAACGCAGAATATTAGTAAACACAAATTATTATTATCTCGCTCGTCTTTTAATCTGCAACCTTGTAATGATCCATAATTTTAGAAATTATATAAAAAAAGAAACAGAAGAAGAAGAAAGAAGAAGAAGAAGAAGAGAAATAAATAGCGGAAGTATTTTTGGAAAAATGTCCGATTGCGTTTAAATCGCGGACAAAGAAAGTCATTAACTTAAGATGTTTTGCATATCTCGGTTTCAACTATAATACTCATCAATCAAGCAAAGTTGGCGGAAGAAAAGAAATTACCTAAGGATTTCGGTTGTTTAAATTAATGATTATAAATCCCATTAGAATTCAGGAAGAAAATGTCATTCTGTGACCAACATGGCATCTTAATACATTCATTTATTAGATGCTCTAACTGTTTTTAATTTATTAAAAGAATCTCGAAAAATATCCCAGATTTTAAAATCCATATCGCTTATCTTTCGTCTTTTGTTTTGATATAATAATTTTTTTTTTTTTTACTGGAACAATATGGGATTTAAAGTTAAAATATATATATATATATATATTGAAATTTTTTTATGTTTATAATCATATCACTTTTACTTTATCTGAATTTCTTTACCGAACGTCTTCGGCACTGGTATCATTTAAAAGAAAATCTCCGTTACGACGAAGAGCAAATTTGGTGGAATGTCAATAATCGCTCGGGATTGTTGTAGTATTTGGAGTATTGCTGGTTTTACTGACAAAAAATGCTGTGCTTTTTCTCTCTTCCTGATATGACTTTAGAAGAAATAATCAGGTTTAACTAGTGGTGGGATTTGGGAGACCATTTCTAAATGTGAAACGACCCTACCGAGTAAAAAAAATAAAAAAAAATAATTTAAAATATCGTTTGTTTCTCGGAAAAAAAAAACAGAAACACTATAAAGTAATACGATTTTATACGACTAAAAAATATATTTTTAATGTTATTCCTCCACTTCTTTAATTCTTTAACACAAAAGTTACGAATTTTAGATTTTTATTTTTCTGCGTTTAGAAAAATATTTTGAAGAATGCATGATGAAATAACAAACAACAGTTTATATTATTCATTTTTTTTAAAATAAGATCTCTTATAAAAAATCGAATTTTTCTTTATTGCATACGTATAGCGCTTTCGAATATATTTTTCTTAATGAAAAAAATATTTGAAAGCGCTAGGATTTGAAATTTAATACTTTATGAATAATGGTTTAATTGTTAAGAATTATATATATATTTTTTATCTTAAATAATAAAATTAATTAATTAATTAACATTACAATAAAATTTTATAGTTTTGTAAACAATAAATAACAATATTAAAATGTTTTTTCAAGCATGAAATTAGCACTTGCATAAAATTATTATAAGGTAAATTTTATGTGTAAAAATTAATTTTATAGAATGTTGATGATGTTAAAGATGTTTACATTGAATTTTCTTCCTGATAATTCCCATTTAGAAGTATTCATTAGAGTAAAATCCTTTTAAAGTTACAAGAGAATTGAGAAATGAATAAATTAATGTTTAACATGTTAATAATAACATGAAATAGCTTTCAGTTCTGGAAGTTTATATCATATTTTTCTTTCCTTACATGAATGCTTTGACCTAATACATAAATGATATGTGAGATGAGCAAAGGTCAGAGAACATTAAATATTTCCACGTCACCTTCATATGCCAATAATAGTCTTCTATATCAATCAAATAGGATAACAGAAAAGAAGAGTCTCTCTCTCTCTCTCTAATAGACATTAGAAGGTTGAAATTTTGCCAATTTTTTTCTTCTTTTTTTTTATTTTTGTGTAATCAGCATTTTGTATCCATATTGATATATTTATAATTTTGTAGAGTTTTTCGTCATAAAGACAAATTAAAGACAGAGAAATAAGAAGTAAAACAGTCGTTTGTGTCGTCTTGCAGATTGAACTAAGTTCTCATTGAACTCTTGGGATGTAGGTCAACCTCGAGGGAGAAAGGTCAATTCCATTAAGTTAGTACAAACATTCTTCCTTCGAAATGTAAGTAGTTTGTCTTCTGAGTTAAGTGAAACGCAAAAATCTTTACTGGAAATAATCCAGATGCATTTATGGTTAGTTAAATGTTAATACTGTATTATGCGATCCTTACTAATGCTGACAGGAAGTAGGAATGCGTACTAATTTTTTTTTTTTTTATAGTTTTATGCTTACCTAAATTATCCAACGTTAAAGGTAAAAATTTCGTGTGGCTAAAAAAAAAAAAATATACAAATTTGCTTGCAATTTGTCTTAATTTTACTCCTGTTGAAATTTAATAACGTAATAAAATTAAGTTAAATTAGTCAATCGTTAACAATTCCTCTTTTTTTTCCACTCCTAGATTTTAACAGAAGTCAGTAACAAAATTTTTTCTTCTATAATAATAAAGAGAGGTGAAGATTAGTTATAAAGAAAAATATTTAATTTTTTTTTTTAAATAAAATTAATAATTCTTTCTCTAACTTGTCTACACAAAAATTTTATCTTGGCTGCTACTTATCACATGGATACAAACTGTTCTTGTCAGCTATAATTACTCTTCGTGGACATAATAACAGCCAGAATATACCATTCCCTTAAGTGTCCTGTTAATGACTTGTTGTGCTTTATGAGCAAAATATTTTAGAATAAAATATTAATAAGAATTTCTTACAATCAACATAAAAAAAAACAATATAAGTTGGACCTTATTCTTAATTTTTTTATGGTCATTGTCACCAACTACTGTTGCAAAGCCAATATATTTTGAATAATTACTCCAATTCGGTTTTACACGAAAATTAAAACAAAAAGACAAAAAAAAAACGAAGAAGAATTTTAAATACATAATATATTTTCTTATGTTTTTGCTTTCTATAAAAATTCTCTCTTGAGTTTCAAAACAGATACAGGAAGATAAATTTCTTAATTTCGTGACCTTATAAAATATGGAAGATGAACATAGACGTAAAAAAAATTTTTTTTTTCTTTTTATATTTTTAAACTAATGGAATTCGTCACGTTATTAAAAAAAAAAAACTGATATTTTTAAAAGTCATAATGGTAGAAAATGAATAAAGTTGAATATTTTATACAAAGATGAGATTAAATTATTCGAAGTGTAATAAGTATATATCATGATAAAGTTATAATATTTCTTCCTTTATTCTAAAAAAAAAACCCATCGAAAATTTCTTTGAAGTTATCATTTTATTGAAAATTTCTTTGGGAAGTGTGTTTTATATTCTGATTTCATTAGACGATCAGATCAATCACTTTAAAAATGAACCGTTCAACTAAAATTTCTTGAGTCAATGAATAATTTTATTATATTTTCTTAGCTTAAAAATGACTTTGTTGATGATCTTATTTATTTTTATAGCACTAAAAATAAATTAATGAATGATGATAATGATCTTTTAGCGCTTTCGTCAAAGAAGATTAAAACATGAATAATAGAATTTTTGTTTTGTTTCTAACAATTTTCATTCGATAGTATTTAATATTCATTATCAATTAATTTATTTTTTATTAATTTATTTGAGTAATTATTAACCGATGATGGTGATGATCTACTAAGACAATCATCATCCTTAATAACTAACAAAATAATTATCAACGTTATGGTGATCTTATTAGTTAATATAATTCATTTTTGTCCTAAATATAACACCATTAAGTTGATGATTATTTTATTAGTTATTAATGATGATGATTGTCTTAGTAGATCATCACCATCATCGGTTAATAATTACTTAGATAAACTAGTAAAAATAAATTAATTGATGATGAATATTGAATATTGTTAAATGAAAATTATTAAAAACAAAACAACTTATATTATCTATGTATTAATCATCTTTATCGAAAGCGCTATAAGGTAAACATTATCATAATATAGTTCATTTTTATCCTAACTATATGATAATAATGATCTTATAGTGCTTTCGACAAAGAAGATTAAAACATGGATAATATAAGTTCTTTTGTTTTTAATAATTTTCATTCGATAATATTCAATATCCATCATCAATTAATTTATTTTTTACTAGGTTTATCTGAGTAATTATTAACTGATGATAATGGTGATGATCTACTAAGACAACCATCATCTTTAATATCTAATAAAATAATCATCAACTTTATTGTCATCTTATTAGTTATATTTAGGATAAAAATGAATAATATTATGATGATGATGATCTTATAGCGCTTTCGACAAAGATTAAAACATGGATAATAAAAATTGTCTTGTTTTTTTTATAATTTTCATTCGATAATATTCAATATTCATCATCAATTACTTTATTTTTACTAGGTCTATCAGCGTAATTCTTAACTGATGATAGTGATGATCTACTTGTAAGACAATCATCATACTTAATAACTAATAAAATAAGATCAGCATAAAGTTGATGATTATTAATTATGTTCAGGATAAAAATGAACTATATTATGATAATGATGATCTTATAACGCTTTCGACAAAGAAGATTAAAACATGGATAATATAAGTTGTTTTGTTTTTTCAATAATTTTCATTCGATGATATTCAATATTCATCATCAATTAATTTATTTTTTACTAGTTTATCTGACTTGTGAGTAATTATTAACCGATGATAGTGATGATGATTATCAACTTAATGGTGATCTTATTAGTTATATTTAAGATAAAACTGAATTACATTATGATAATCTTATTAATTGTATAATATGTAGACAATATTAATTAATATCCAAGAAGAATGATTTGTATTAATTTAAATAGATTAAATACAACAACAGACATGGCAGTTCATCTACTTAACTTGTGAATAAGTTTTCAGACTATATTTATTAATATGGCTTCATACTGAAGACAAGAATGAATTAAAATAATAAAAATTAATTATTAAAACTAAATGAAAACGTGATCATATTGATTATACTAGTACAGTATGAATGCGATAGTTAATAATTAATAACTCAGAACTACGTCATAAGAAGATAACCATAACTGCAGGAGAGAGCAGGATAAAGTGGTCATTGGATATTAGTACTCTATATTCTTCAGGAGCATGATGGTGAACGTCTAAACTATTGCAGAGTTTCGAGAATGCATCTGAGCTAGAATGCCAAAGAAAATAAGTTGAAAAAGATTTGAATTTTATCTTAAAATTTTTCAAAATAAATTATTGAGAATTTAATGCTTTGTGTCCTCGTTATTGAATTTTGATCATATTTAAGTCTACCTCCAGCGTAGAATGATCTTGGTGTTTATTCACCATTAAACTAGAACTTTTCTCCCATATAAAAAGTTAAAAGTTTACTCAGTGGCCACTTTGCCCAACCCAGTCGGGTAAAATGGCCATTTTGCAGAAGTAAAAATAAAATAAAAACTAATGAAAATATAGCAAAGCATGTAAAAAGTAACATATTTTATTGACACTGCATTAAATACACTATATTCTATCAAAATATCAAATATGTAATAGCTATGGGAAAAAAATTACAAATAAATTTAGCTTACAGTGGCCATTTTACCCTGTTCTCCCCTACATGTATTTTATGCTAAAAAAATGTTATTATGAAAAAATAAACACAAATGGAATGAATGAAATTTCATTTTTGGACAAAGATTATAATAAAACTATAAACAAAGCATAATTACACTATTAAATCCAACTATTTTATTACCACAGAGCAATAAAATAGCTGGATATATTATGAATGCTTATTGAATATTTCCAATGTTTAAGCTTAGAATTTGCTTCAATCTTAAATTATTACATATTTTTAATCACTATTAAATCGATACAGTTGTTGTGAATACATCATCAGCATCAATTTCTTATTTTAAGCAGTGAAAGTAGAATCTTATCAAATTTAATATTTCCTCATCTTTGAAAATTATTTCCTACCTCCTATCATCTCGTATTTGCTCATTTTTACATCCCTACGTTAAGCAATATATACCAATAATGCAAAAAAAATAGAAAAAAAACCACAAACAACAAAAAATTTTGTTTTCAATGAGCGACTCAGCGCAATTTGCGACCTATCCTTGGATAGGACTGATATTATTTCATATTTTGTGTATATAAGTCAACATAAACACATTTCCAGTTATTCTACTAAATAAAAATCACAACATTTGAATATTTTGGTAATTAAAAAAAAAAAAAAAACACCTGCAGAGTTGCAATATTTTGAAGCAGGTGGCGCATTGTCGCCCCTGATTCCAAATTTAAAAAATCAACGATGTAAAAAACATATAATCAGCGATGGAGTATCATTTATGTGCAGCAATTCATCGATGATATGCAGTATATAATGCGACAGATCAATTTTTAAATAAAACTATATCATTATTATTAAATTAAGCAAGGGTTTTTTTATTATTAATTTTTTACCCAGATTACAATTTACTTTTCGATTTTATTAACAGAATTGACGCCCCTAGGCGATTGACCAGGCAGCGGCGGACCTACAGCTATCGAGGCCCGAGCGGAAGTCTCCCTGGGGCCCCCTAATTGGAACGATTACCATACAAAATGTTATGCCCTTTTTTATATTCCTATATATAGGTACTGTACATATACTTAAAACATACGGTTCTTCGGAAGCCCGGAGCGGTTCGCCCCCTCTGCCCCCCTTGGTACGCCACTGTGCCCAGGTTCACTTAATACAGAACCTGTCCTGGTCGTAACTCGGAACATGCTTTCCCATAGAAGCATTGCTATAACTGGAAGTTAGGTTCTCCAAATAGCAAAATCAGATTATTAACTCATTTTTATAAAGAAACTCGGTGCAGTAATATTGAATACGCGTTATTTATTCTCTACAACGAAGAAAAGACCATATAACTCATCAAATCAACAATTTATACAGGTAAAAAAAATAAAGAAAATATACATAATCACAAATTGCTTTCATCATTTGATATAGACTTCTATATTTTAAAGAATCTTTAAATTATGTAACATAATCATTAAAATTAAAAAATTTGTCTTAACTGTTATTGGAAAAAACTTTCTAATTATAATTATTAAAAAAATAATAAAAGAAAATGTTTTTATACAAATAAAATCTGATTGAAGAATATAAATAGGTACATTATTTCATTGTAAATCACCGAATTTGGATATTTTTGAAGAATTAAATAATCTTGAAAAAAATTTCCTAGATGTATAAAAATTACATTTTTATACATCTAGGAAATTTTTTGTTTAGAAATGTATAAAAATTAGAAATGTATAAAAATTACATTTTTATACATTTCTAATTCAGGTGAATCAAAGATTAAAAGTGAAAACAAAAGGAAATATAAAAAATATTTATAAAATGATCAGATTTGAGTAAAGGAAAACGACAGAAGGAAATCAAAATAGTGCTTTTATAGGTCTATATATAGGCCTATATATATAGACTTATAAAAGATAAAGATAGGTCTATATATAGCTCTATGTTTGATCTTTATGTTTTGCTCATTTTTACATCCCTATGCTAAACAATATATACCAATAACGCAAAAAAACGGAAAGAACACACCATAAACAACAAGAAATTTTGTTTTCGATGAGCGACTTAGCTCAAGTTGTGTTCTATCCTTGGATAGGACTGATATTATTAGATCGATAGGACGATCGATCGATCTTATTTTGTTTGATCTCTATGTATTTTATCTTTATATATATTATGAATTTAAAGATATTATGTATCTATATGTATCAATATATATCTCATATATATGTATCTAAATATATTATATATGTATTATGTATCTTTATGTGTGTATATAGCATATATACACATATGAGAAAAGTCATATGTATGTAATATATCATAAAGTCATAAGTACACACACACACACACACACACACACACACACACACACACACATAAATCTATCTTTATGCATGGCTTTATGTATAAATCTATAGGCCTATATATAGATTTATTGTGTATATATGCCTATATATACAAATAATTCTCGATTTAAGCCGTGGCTAGGTTCCGCCATATTAGTTCGTAATTCTATAGTGATTTTATCTAAAATTACTGTAGAATATAATGAGAACATTTATTGACGAAAAATACAGTACAGCTGTATACTGTAATTAAATATTTTACAAATGAAAAAGTTTATACAACGATAAATTCGCAAAAAATCCTTCTTCGTGACAAGGTGTTCTATCGTTGCAAACTTGTGGTGTTTCTTCTTTTTGCCCGGTTGATATGGAGGTTATGGCCGAAGCCTCGTCCTCCGATTCTCGTGTTTCCGTTGGGATTGTTTTCTTAAAAAAACTGGGTCAGTATTGACAGCCGGGAAGTTGTGTGTTATTCCTGTAAGAGTTTATATAGTAGGGCTTGTTTGAGGCATTAGATGCCGAAACAGGAGAGATAACAAAATAAGAACACTTAATTTTTTCAGCATTGTTCATTGTCGTTGTTATCGTCGAAGATGCAAAAACCTAAAAGCTGATTTATATTCCGACTCCAGCGTGGAGTTACAAGGTCGTTAGTCGGCGTTGGAATACTCATATCGTTGAGTACTCAACTCCCAACTCCAAAATAGAAAAATTTTCAACTCTTGACGGCAGCCAGCGCTGACGCTAGCATCGATGTTGGCACCGACTGGAAATTTGAGTATAATAACTCTTGGTATAAACTTTTGTGGCATAAACCGATGGCAGAGAAAACTGCCAATAGACAACGACCTTGTAACTCCATGCAGGTGTCGGACTATAAGTTAACCTTAAAGCTTTACAAACTTCCGCCAGACGATCTCCAGTCTCTATACGACCAATCACTTTCATTTTTTCGACGATTGTTAGAGTTTTACGCAACTTTTTGCTGCCGTCTTATGCAGACCCTTAATTGGCGCTTTAGGTTCATAATTATTTACGGAACGGAATATGTAAAATTTAATAATCACTTTCTCTACCTGACAAAGCGTAAACACAGAAAATAGTTGTGGATGCAGTCTTAGTCTAAGTTTGCTGCCGGTTTCGATTGAAGTCACTTCTACTGATCCTGTAGAATTACTGTAACTTCTTTGGCTTCGTTTCCCTCTGTAGTACCTTTAGCACGATCGAAACGCCAAAGGCGCTTCGTTTCATCCGCCGGAAGTTGCTCGCCTTTATTATACCGCGTGGAAACTTTTAGTGGTCTCTGTTGCACTTAGTATACGCAACATGTGTGCGTGTTCACTTGCCATTTAACGACTACGTACAATAACATAAATAAATTTAATTTCGTTAGTTATCCTGTTGTCTTCTCTCTTTTACGAAGAACACTACACTTCCTTTTATATGTTGCTGGCCAATTTCTAAAAGTTTCCATCCACTTCTCATAGGCAGAGGGAGTCTACTTCCTTTTTTTTTTCTTTTTACAGGAGCTTCTAAACGCGTAGAAATTCACGTAAACATTTTTTTAACGGTAACAAAGTCTGTAAAGGTACAAATTTCGTAATGTTGAAACTACGTAATCTGAGGCTTCGTAAACCGAGAGTTACACGTATATAATAGTAAAATTTAAATAACATTATATAATCATCAGTAAGCCTACTATTTTAAGGCAATTAATAAGAATAAAATATTTTAAAAATACAATAAAATGTCAAATTGAAAACTGTTAAATCCGGATAAAGATAACAATAACTGAAAAAAAAAGCCGAGATCTCAGTTGATATTTTACGCTATTAAATATATCTAAATAATTCTAATAACATAATATATAACTTATATCTATATATATAGACCTATTATTATATATATATATATATATTTTAAGCATGAACAGCGAACTATTTAACACGAATCTAGAAAAGTATTTTAGCGATGAAACATAAAATATCATTAATAACACACTTTGTATTTATATTCTTATTTTTACATTTATAGTTTAACAGTTATTTCAGACTATTAATTCCATCATTCTATATTTAAATTAAATAAATATATATTTTTTCTAACATGTTTTGAGGGAACGTAACCTCACTTCACTACTGGAGATCTGTCTCTGATTCTATTTAAGAAAAGGACATATGCAATATAGTGAAATACAGTATATATTTGTACCTCGGAGGCATATGAATGTCTCCTATTGTCCAATTTTTTGAAATTAGACATAGCGTCATATGCCTCCGAGGTATAGATATATTTCGTTATATTGCATTTTGAAATGCAATATAATGAAATATATCTATACCTCGGAAGCATAATGCAATATAATGAAATATATCCATACGTCGGAGGCTTATGACACTATGTCTAATTTCAAAAAATTGAACAATAGGAGACATTCATATGCCTCCGAGGTACAGATATATATTTCACTATATTGCATATGTCCTTTTCTTAAACAGAATCAGAGACAGATCTCCAGTGGTGAAGAGGGGCTACATTCCCTCAAAACATGTTAGAAAAAATATATATTTATTTAATTTAAATATAGAAAGATGAAATTATTAGGCAGAAATAACTGTTAAGATATAAATGTAAAAATAAGAATATAAATACAAAGTGTGTTGTTAATAATATTTTATGTTTCATCGCTAAAATACTTTTATAGATTCACTGTTAAATAGTTCGCTGTTCATGCTTAAAATCATGTTTTATAATGGTTAAAATGATTAAAGTTTGTCATCATTGGATGGTATTAGTTTTTCATTAATCAAATATTCACTGGAATAATTTTACCTCATTAATCCGGAATATTATTTCCTTCTACCATGCCGGATTAAGGGTTACTTTTTTTACATTATGGTTTTTTTAGTTAAATCAGAAACTAGATGGTGATTTGATATAGTTGATAAAAGGTTTAATCAAATGAAAAAGATTCACAATGAAAAATAAATAAATAAATATTTTTATTACACTTAAAAAACAATTAATTTAATATAAAATTAATTGTCATATACAAAAAAGTACTCAAGATTTTAATAAGTGATTAATTCCAAGAAAATATTAGTAATACTTCTTTATTGGTATTTTTTTTATCTTTGATTAGAGCCTCACCTTTATTCTTGGAGCAGTTTAAGGGAAAAATTAAATCCAAAGGAAAATGACAGAGTTAACCAATTAAATTTGAAATAAAAATTTATATAGAAAGGTATGTAATTTCCATGTTAATTTTATTGCTTTCTTTCATTTATTACTGCCATTAACGTCACTAAACCACGTGTTTTTATGCTTTATATTCTTATCTCCTATAGGATAAGTTACAGAGTTCCTTAGAACAGATGAAATGATGATGTGGATTTTGTTAGCAGTGATAGTTTTAGCGCAATTATCTTCGGGATTTCCAAACAACAAAGCCTACAAATATTGTATATTGTATGTAATTTTAAATCAATTCTACAATTTTAAAAGTTAGAAATCAATTATATATATTTTTTAATTTAAAAACATTTTTTTTCTCTCTTGTAGGAACTGTGCTCAGTGCAAGAAAATGTATCATGTTTACTTTAATGGAACAAAATGTGCTGATGATTGCGTCAATACCAAAGGAGATTCCAAACCCGATTGCAACGAACGCTCATCTATAGAGAATTATCTCATCGATGCAACTCGAAGATAATTCCAAACATGGAAATTTTGTAAAAAATTTTACGTTACTAAGTCTAAGATGTTTTCAACTAATAAAGATATTATTATTTATTAATTAAAGTCTCAGTCTAAATGCCATTTTTTATTCTAAAATTCGCATTAACAGGTAAAAATTCATTTTATAAATAATTTCTTAACTATATAAATATATAATTTTTAGATAGATTAAATTAACAGATGTTTATTATTATTAATGATATATATAATTATACTCCATTATAATGTATTAATTGAGATGAGAAAAATCTGTGCGTTAAGCGGAAGTATGTTAAACGAGTATAGGAAATACATTATAAAAGGCTTAAACGGTTCTAGACGAAAAATCCATAAGTATATTTCTAAGCTTATCTGTGAAGAATCAAATTTTTTCCCAATTGTCTCACGAAGCATTACATCGTTTTATTCCTATTTTCTTTCCTTTTTAATTATTATTTAATTTATTTAATAGTAATTTTATTAAGAATTATGTAGTGTATGATTTGAACAGAGATGAATGACAATTGAACAAATTCTGTTATAGGAAATTCAGCAAGAACAAGATCATAGAGAGTACAGTAACCTAAGCAGTGAGTGGCAATGTTAAATATTGCTATCACTGCTTAGATAAAGTGAAAATCTGCTGATGTCTTGGTAGTCTAACTGGTTAAGGCATTGGGATGATAATCCGAAGATCCTGGTTCGACACCAGGTCAAGGCAAATTTTAGGAAATTAGTAAGAATTATAGTTCAATCGTTAAATAAGAGATTGCGCCATCTTAGACCAAATTTCGATAATTAATTATTAATCCAATAGATGATGGCAAACAACATAATTAATAATTTAATTCTAAAATAGTTCTATGAGGTCCCGGAAAACCTCCATAAAATAAATATAAAAAAATATAAATATAGATGTACGTAGAAAATACGAATGTAGATCCGTGTTGCTTTGTCTTAACAGGCCAAATGAGGAAACACAAAATTTATATATATTTTATAGAATGGAATAAAGAATGTAAAGCAAACGAAAATATGAGGATGCGGAGTTCGGATCTTCCGTTGGACATCGCTGGTTGTCATACGGTTAAGAAGGATGTCTTGGAATGTTAAAACGATCATTTGTTTATCATTTCAGAAGGCCCGATGTAGGTACGTTATCTTTCATATAAGGAAAAGAACAATGCACAATAGAGAAATGCGATATCAAAAAGAGTCGAATGACATTCCAGTGATACAAATTGAGAGGTAAGACAAAATAATCGAAAGAAGAAGACAGGGATACTCATATTTCTCCAGGGAGGGGGGCAAGAGAAGGATTTATATACGTATCTGTTGCAGTATCAGGGCGGCTGCTCTTCCATTGCCG
>WUQG02181875.1:0-22560 GCA_011317285.2 Androctonus mauritanicus
TCTGTTACATCAATAATACTGTATTCTACAGTTAGAAATCTTTAGATAAGAGCTACAAGGTAATTTAAAATATAAATGTAACTTAAAAGCAGTGAAAATTTCGTCATTAGTTTACATTTAATTCTATAAAAATAAATATTCGTGTTTAAACAAAGGAATTGTTGTTTTTTTTTTTTTTTTTAATTATTTGATTAAAATGCCATTAAAAAAATCATTAAATTCGCCGATATTATAAAATAATTAATTAAACTTGACACGCGAAAGTAAAATTAAAAACTGAATAAAAACGATTGTGATATACGTTTGATATTTCCTTAACAGCGATTGGTGGAACGGGTTTCAAAAATCTCATTTTTCGTGTGTCTCCATCTGGCGTTATTTATTATAAAAATCATGTTTAAAATTTACGATTAGTTCCACTTAAAAAAGTCAATATTAATAATAATAAAATTAACCATCCATAAAATTTTATTAATCATCTCTCTCTGTTGTTGCAAAGGGGAAAAGAAAAAAAAATACGTTTAATTAATGGAAATTTTTAATTCTAATGGATTAACTATAATTAATTGGATGACACATCAAAGTGAATATAAAATGATTTTTTATGAAGATCCTTTTTTTTTCTAACTGATGGAAGAAAATAAAGTACAGATAAGTAGGCCACCATCCAAACTTTAATTATTTCTTGCCCTTTTGAGCGAAAAACGGAAAATTGGTATTAATAGAAAATACAATGCTTCTTCTTCTTCTTCTTCTTTTTGGACAGAATAAAAACTTAAACATTTTCGTTTTTGCCCCCCAAAAAAACTTGTAATTATGTTTTAAGCGGCGTTTTTCCTTTCTCCAGTTGTATTCTTGCTAGAAAAGATTTTTTTTTTTAGTTTTCTGTTGCGAAAAGTTTTAAAAATTATTTATTGGAAGTGTCTTCATCATTCATGAATGGCATGAGAAATCTCGAGAGATAGCAAAACACGTTTTGCCCATCTATCTATCAAAGGGTAGATAGTATCTCTATCTAAGATGCAATACTAAAACACTATCATTTTTGTTACTTTAACCTTAGGAAAAGTTTACTTTTTACTGTGTCGATTTTATTCTCTTTTATTAAACAACATCAATATGGCAGGCGTTAAAGTTTGGGACACGGGAATTTCCTTTCTATTATAAACCATTCTTCAGGCAATCCTCTGATAAATGGGGGATTTTTATAGTCCCCTAGTGGGTTTTCCTCTTCTATATATTTTGCATTAATCCTAATTTATACTTTTAATCTTTCGAACGAAACGAAAAGAAGACGAGAGAGATGATAATCTTGACGGAAGGACGATATTTTTGATTTGTTTCGATTATATTTTAATGAATTTTCCCGTTATTTCGTACGAAATTTCGCCCAAAACTCTTTCTTTAAACAAATTTTAAATTTCATCCGTATGTTTAATCGAAAGTTTTAAAATATCCTCGGGATAACAAGAATATGTATCATTCGATTCCGAAGTATCGAATTTTGCATTAAAATGCAAATCTTCGACTAAATTATAAAATTTGTTCGCTATCGGAACATCATTAATGAATTTAATTGTAGAGATAAAACGCAAATTTTTTTTTTATTTTTATTTTTGAAATATTCCTAGCCTAAGAACAAATTAAACTAAAAGAATTTCCACTACCGAGAATAATTTAATAAAGTTCAAAAAAGAAAAACCTGCACTAGAGAAGAGGACATTTATTTTTTTTAAAAAAAAAAAAAAGAATTTTTACTTTGAGTAATTAAGTAAAGAATTCTTTAAAGGCAAAAGATGAACCTCTTACCTTATAAAAATGTCTTTAAATTAATTTATAAACATTTTAATTATTTTCATTCACAGCAATTTAAACACATAAGGAGGAGAAGAGGAGGTTAAACGAAAAAAACAAAATTAAAAACTAAACATGTTTAAGGCATTTCTTCGAGCTCTAGCGTAAATTATTTACTCAAAAAGATGGCAATATTAGGAAGGGGAAGAAAGAGAGAGAGAGAGAGACAGAGACAGAGAGAGAGGAAGAGGAAGAGCGGGATAGATGCGACTCTTATATCAAACTGAATAGTAATTGGAAAGCGGAGAAGCTACTAAATACAAAACAGCTAGGTTATTTTCTAATTTCACTTTTGTTTAGTCTACCGTAACTAACACAGCTGATGCCAACTTCATATATATCTTTCTAGAATGGTGGTAAAGTTTCCAACTGAAACTGGCTTAGGCCAAGAGTAGTTTTACGGTCTGCTGGTTACTGGACCTTTAATAAAGCAACCTTGTCATTTCTAAAGAGAGAACCGTAATAACCTAGAAACATAAGCAGCGTGCACTCTGCCAGATCCTGTTTTACTTGCATTTTAAAATGTTTAAATAGGTGAAAATAACTTATATGGTGTAAATAAAAGCATTAAAATAATTCGAATATAATAATTAAGTTACGCTTTATTTTTTTCTCATCACGTAAATAAATATATATTTTATAATGTAAAAGTAATATATAAAGTAAAGCAAAGAGAGAGAGGGGGAGGAAAAGAAAAATGTATCGTGATATAACCCAAGGATGATCTTTAAAATATTCTTTTCCCTAGAGGATTGAGTTCAAAAAGTCCTTCCATTACTTCAAACTGCAATCTTTCTTTGGTTATATCATGATACATGCATTACTAGTATCAGGATTGATTTATTATAGCAAAGTAGACGGCCCTTCTATCCAACTCCTCTGTGTATTGACACATTATGTAAGAGGTATTAAATGAGAGAATATTTATTAAATATTTAATTCAAGAAATAAGAACTGGGAGTGATGTTATCGTGATGGATGTCTGCAATCATTTATGGCAACCGTAGAAAAAGAAGAAGGAGGAGGAGGAGGAGGATGAAGAAGAGGAAGATAATGCAACGCGCTTATCAGTACAAATTTTGATTGGATTATCGGGATTTAAAATACAAATAACAGTTTTTCTTTCTTTCTTTTTAGGTGCTCGTTTGTAGCTAAATTGAATGTATCTCCTTTCATTCGGATTAATAACTATAAATAAAGTTGTATAATCCAAGAGTCGTGTGTGCAATAGTCCTATCTGAGTCTGGCACAACAGCGGCTTTATCTCAGCTTTCATTTCAGAGGAGTGCACCTCAAAAGGCAGAAAATGCTTGTCTAAATGTGCACTGACCTGAAACCGAAATGGAGAATGTTCACCTATTGCCTTTTACCAATTTAATCGCTAAGGCAATCATTAAATCTCAGATACAAACCGTGTACATGTACATATAAGGTATGTTCCCATCGTTACAGTTTCTGATTGAATTTTCCGGCTTTTTTTTTTTAATGTGAAAAAATCGATCCATATGCGTATTATTATTTTTAAAACTTTTTACCTATCGTAATATTAAAATTTAAGAAAAAAAAGCGAAGAAAAAAACTTTAAAAAAAAGAGCTTTAATCCAATCAAATAAAAGTTCCGAAGATAGTGAAACGAAGCATTTTATTTATTTATTTTTTTCCAAACTGCTAAATTCAAACCCAACACAAGATAAAGTGAATAGAAACAATTACATTGGTCTTTATTTTATTTCCGGAAGAAAGCAAAAAGAAGAAGAAGAAAAAAAATTTTTAAGCAATGTTTTTTTCCTTCTCGTGCAATCAGAAAAGATTAAATTCCGGAGAAGACTCTTCATTAAAAATTCTTCGAATGAGTAAATTTTCGAGTATATTTTTTCGCTTCGAACCGGAGAAAAAATAAACGTTAATTAATAGAAACAATTAAGAGTATTCCAGTCCAGCAAGGTAAAAAAAAAAAAAAGTTATTTGTGGGGAGGATGGGGATGATACTTGATGAAGTTTGCGCATGAGCAGAGGATGACTTGATTTATGTCGGTGTGCAGGGAGGATAGAAGTGGCCCCTATGATGGTCCATCCAACTGTCAGAAGTCAGAAGGACGGGGTCAAGTTGGTCTTATCAATATCCGTTCAGAGCATTTCTTAAAGCCTTATTCCTTGCAAGAGACTGACCACACTCTGAAGAGTTTCTTCGATCCGTGTCCAAACGTGTCGCTCCATTTGATACTTTCTTGAAGTATTATTAAATTTCGGGTTTTTTTTCCTCTTCTTTTCTTTAAAGAGCGCAAATATTTATTTCCCTACTACCGTTTTTAAACAGTTTAAATGTTTAAATGTTAAACTTTTGAGTTACTAAGTTTTTTTTAGTGTTATCCAAGCTACCAATCGATCAGACGAAAAGAACAAAAGATTTGTAGATTTGAATAAATATAAATGAAGTATACAGAGATGCTGCACCTGCTCCTCTTTGCCCAAAAAAAAGGAAAAAAAAAAAAAAAACTTCGATGACAGAAAATTCAATTTATTCTCTAGGGATAAAACTTGAATTCTACAAAGTATTCTTGTGGTTTTTTTTATTTTCTTAATAGGTTTTATTGTTAGGGAATAATCCCCGACATTGGGAAATATCAGTAAACTTAAAAATAAACATCTTTTTATGCCATGTCAAAAATTTCGTCTAATATTTTATAATTAGAAAATTGTTAGTTTCTGCTAGGAAACTGTTAATTTTTGGTAGCTAGAAAACGTTATTTTAGAGAATATTCCCTAATTTTAGGGAATATTCTCTAAAGCAGCAATTTAAAGAGCATATGAAAATTATCAATTCTCAAGTGAAATCTAGTTTAGTGAATAAGCGTAGTAAATTCTGATTTTGAGCAAGATTTCTCATAAATTCCAGTTTAGTGAATGATCTTTAATAAATTCTTGTTTAAAGAATGAGCCTTAGTAAATTTTAATTTAGGGAATGATCCCTAATAAATTCTCGTTTAGGAGCCCTAGCAAATTCTAAATTAATCAATAAGCCTTAGTATGTTCCAGTTTAGCGAATGAACCTTAGTAAATTCTGATTTAGGGAACGATCCATAGTAAATTCCTATTTAGGGAATATTCCTAATAAAGTCATGTATACGAAATTATCCTTAGTAAATTCTAAATTAATCAGCCAGCTTAGTTATTGTAATTTAGGGAATGATTTTTAGAAAATTACCCTTAATGAATACTTGTATTAAGGAATAATTCTTATTAAATTATAAATGAATGAATAAGCCTTAATATATTCTAGTTTAGCGATTATTAGACATAATAAATTCCAATTTAGGGAATGATTCCGAGTAATTTCTTATTTAGGGAATAATTCCTAGCAAATTTCTGTTTAGGGAATATTTCTAATAAAGTCTGTTTACGACTTCCTCTATAAGTACTAAATTAATAAGTGAGCTTGGTAAATTTTAATTTAGAGAATGATTCTTAGTAAATTCTTATTTAGGGAATATTCGTAATAAAGTCCAGTTTGTGGCTTTTTTTTATAAATACTAAATTAATCAGTAAGCATGGTAAATTTTAATTTAGAGAATAATTCCTACTAAATTTCTGTTTATAAATATTCCTAGTAATGTCCTGTTTATGTCCTTCTGTATATGTACTAAATTAATCAGTGAGCTTGGTAAATTCTAATTTAGGGAATGATTCCTAGTGAATTTTTATTTAGGGAATAATTCTCAGTAAATTTCTACTAAGAATTATTCCATAAATAAGAAAGAAGTTTATGGAATATTCATAATAAAGTTCTGTTTTTACTCTTCCATAAATATTAAATTAATCAACGAGCTCGGTAAATTTTAATTTAGGGAATAATTCCTGATACCGAAGTATCGTCAGTTAATTCCATTTTAGAGAATATTCCCTAATTCAAGTATTATTAGGGAATTCCTATAGTAATTCGAACTTGGTAATTTTTTTTCTTTTTTTTACCGACACTCATGCAACATCCCATTATAGTAGCGCACATACACATACAATGCAATCTCGCAACTAGAATTTCTATCGTTTCGAATACTGACTCACACTCGATGAAACTCAGTTTGGAGATAAGAACGTTCGAATGAGAAAAGATAGAGGAACACACCTCTCCTCTTGCCCCCCATTTTAGGGCCCCAACAAAGTAATCAGAGAGATACTTTCCCGATAACGCACATGGTTGGATGAAATAGGATTTAGAGAGAGAGATGGGGAGAATTCTTGCGTGCGTGGATGCCAGAAATGTTACTCTTGAAATGAAATGGCTTGCTGACTCTGGAAAGTGAAACAAGATGGCAAAATGAAGGGGGTTGCACGATCGTCCTCTTGAGACTTTGCCCGTAGAAAATAGAAGGGTAGAATGAATAAGTCTGGATATTTATGGCAAACAAAGGGAAACCATTGGATAACAGAAAAGATGATATAAATACAACTGCACTTTTTACTATTTACAATGTTAGATTCTACGCAGGAAATAAAAAATAATCGAACGATGCAAATCAAAATTTATATTTATTTTATTGGGGTAGTTAAATTATTTAAAACTGAAACAACTCTTTTATATTATTTACTCTACGCTAAACGACGAAAACGAAAGAGGGGAAGAAAAAAATAAAATAAAAATTGTAAAGTAATATTCGATTTTACAGTTGACTGTAATAAATCAGACAAGCAGATTTTTAATTAATAAGCAAATTAATTAAAGAGGAGACAACTAGCGACAGATGGCGAAGTAAAGAAAAATGAAAGAGAAATAATAAGGTGGACAAAATCCCTAATAAATCTTCTTCAGTTTGGGAGTTTAATGTCAAGATTTTTCATCAAATTTTATAAGTCGAGTAACATTGTTACACCTGTGCAGTTTTTTTTCCCTTTCTTACGTCTTGGGCAATTAAAACTCTGGAGATTTTAGCCAAGAGAATTTGTCAAAATATTTCTAAGAGAAATTCTTGCCTTGTCTCGGTTTATGATTTTCTTTCGGCTTCGTTTAACATCCAGGAGGTTCCTTCCGGCTCGGTTGTCTGATAACTACCAATGGAACCAGTCTTCTTATGGGTGCGGCATAGCTATATGTCGTCGTCTGCTGTTAGACCTGCTGATCGTCCATAAACTTGATTTATTTGTCCAATCTGGTGATAACAGTGTATGGTAAGCCCAGACGAATGATACCTCTGACTGGCATGAAGAAAAACCAAATATATAAAAGACGAATGAAACAGCTGAGAAAGTGCATTAATTATCATGGCATTTGATGACGATGCGGTTTCGGCAATAAAATTTAGATAATAAAACTTCAAAAATTTGATTTAACTCTTATAAAAATTTTCTACTTTTTTTTATTTTTGCCGCGAGGGAATATTTTTTCTACTTAACTCTTCTTTTTTTACTGCGATTTTAACCGAATCAGACATGTACGCAAAGAATTACGATCTTATTGATCTGCGTAATGAAATTTACATTTGTATTCAGTTTAGCGCGGTGTTACACATCCGAATCGTGTTTACACTTCTCGCTTTCGAAAGTCTACCAACGGAGAGAGAGAGAGAGAGAAAGAGAAAAATAATCAAAAAAAAAAAAAAAAATCAAAAATGCAGAGATGGTTCGTTTGCGTGATGAAGAGTCATTCATCTTATGGGTCATTCAGTCAAATAGCTTGTTATGTCTCAGTTAAAACATTTCCCACAACAGGTGGTAAATATATAATCAAAAGTAGGATTTTCCACCGATGAAAGATATCGCGTAATTAGATTTCCCAGCTTTATTGTCCAGTTTTGAGCAGCATGGCGAATTTTATTTTACCTTTTATTATCGCGGCTCCTTTCCGAGCGATTATTATTATCCATGCGATTAATTTTATTAAAAGTCGAAACTCTTGCGGGTTTTTAAAGAAGAACTTTTCTCTTTCCTAATTATGGATATTAATCCGATAAGTAATTCGATATAAGAAATAGCTTGAAGGAAATGATAACTCGTTAGTCTAAGAGGGAAATAGTATCGGTAGAGTCCAGTCGTTGATTATAGCAGTCTATCCATCTCCTAGCGTGAAATGGCCTGAACATCCGATAACCACGTTCTCTAAGGGGAGAAAAGTGTTGATCTGTCCAGTAAACTCGACTGGCAAGATAACGTAACGATGGATATCCTGACTTGTTTAGAGCGAGATACTTAATCATCAAGATAAAACAGTTGTTAGTTATTTAGCACTCTTAATAGATTGAACATCTTTGACAGATGTCTTCTCTCTCTCTCTTTGCAACTTATCTCTTCAGAAACTAAAATATTTAAACTTCTCTATAATTTTACGTTTAATTAATTTTTCCAGATTAAATTATAAGATGGTAAAAGAGAAACGGGTATTAATTCATTAAAATATTTTATTAAAGCGTGAAAGTAAATTGCCAATTTATCTTGTTGCACGCGTTGAAGTGGTGGTGGTTGGATGGTTACGTATTTACAATGCAAATAGCAGTTTCCAATCGTTAGTAAACGATAGGCATAATACTCTATCCAAATAGAGAGTCTTGGAAAGTGCCATAGCTCACAAATAGGGATTTCGTTCAGAAAATGGGGGCGAAGGATTTTAGTAAAGAAACAACATAAAAAACAACGTCAGTCCAGTGAGGCTTAACGTCTTTTTTTATGGCTTCCTTACGTACTGTCAACGCCATTAAAAGTGATCCGAATTCACCGCTGGAGGGAGGAGTGATCAGATCGTAAAGTTTCCCACTTTTATCGCATCCTACATAGTAGCTGCAAGAAATGGTTGTTATAATGGTTCCTCTTCTTTCTTCAAAGAAGCTGATTGGTAGGATATACTGTACGCACTTGAGTGATACTCACTAGCTTCAAGGGATTGTATATATATCTGATATATGATCTTGTACTCTCATTCTGGTGAATATATTAAACTACTCAAGTTCTCCACAAAGCGGAATTTTTTGTATGTTGTTATAAAAGATATCGAAAAAGTCGAGAAAGAATAAAAAGCGTTAAATATATTATGGCTGTCGAAATAAGGAATGGTGATAGTTGTAACAAGAAGTGTATATATGCTGCTGGCTTTACCTTTCTTCCTCCCACTCTTAAAAGAATCTTAAGTGTTCTTATACACGTAAGTATACTATATTACGAAAAATTTATTGCTGAGGTAACCTTAAAAAATATTTTTCAAAGCTCTTATTTATTCCTGTTTCGCTCTTAACCTAGATTAAAAGGATACTTCGGAAGGAGTGAAAAATTCCAGCTTCGACAAGAATCCCGAGTGACAGCATCACTTTATATCATTATTACTATATAGTTGAATAAGTCGAATATCAGATTGATGTAATGATCGTCGATGACATCGCGACACGAATGTTATGATGTCACGGTGACGTCCATAAATCGTGATGGAGCGTGATATTGAATGTCGGCAAAACTACCTTACGCAACACAGACAAAACCTTATGAATATTTAATTATTGCTTAACCGAACGAAAGGACAAAAAAGAAGAAAAGAAATCTATTTTTGGACGTAACAGGCATTCGCTTGCTTATTTAATTTGTTAAACAAGAAAATATTCGCGTTAGTAAACAACTAGATTAATTGTTTAATGACGATGCAAAATATTCGATTTTGCTCGGAGGAGAAGGAGGAGGAGGAGGAGAAGAAAGAAAGTAAAAAAGATATTTTAAATTATAATATGGTAAGAATGAAGTGCATTAATGAGTGTAATGTAATTATAAATAAAGCGGATGCATTGGTATCGTTAATGATCGATAATTCAACATGTTTATAACTAATCAGATTTAAATATCGAGATTTCCGAGTCGATGACTGTGTGTGTACATCAACACTGAAGTGACCTGAAATGACGCATCGTGTCTCCAGTGTGAAATTAGGGAAACTGTTAATATATCCTGTCTTGTGACATCAACTGGAAGACCAAGCAAACGGAAATACTTGTCTTGCAACGCCATGTCCACACATACACACACATACACTATGCTTCACATTCCTCCTTGCTTGACATTGATACGATTACGTAGTCTGAGTTATGACGATAATTGTCCTTGAAGTTTGTATTATAACTTTCCTTCTGAACTTCATCAGAGCAGAATGGATGGATACTTTACTTCTTCATGCAGAAGAGAAGGTCGAACAAATGGCTTGAAAATCCTAATTTCATTAACTTACAATTGTCCAACTAAGATGAATCGCAATGTACACAATGCATAATTTCCAAGAAGTTTTGCCTTTCGTCATAATCAATCCAGAGGTGATTAATGAGTTTTACTCTTATGCCGAACAATACAGTATTAAATAGACCTTACACTTATGTAAAATACATGAAAGAATAAACAACGAGGTGGCTTTTTTTGTAAACGTTTTCTTACTTTGCGTAAACATTAAGCAGAAAGGAAGAGAGAGAGAGAGTAACTGCAGAATTTCGATTAAAAAGATAATTTCTTTGCAATTCTTACAGAAACTATAAAAATCGTCGAAGCAATTTCACTTTCCATACGAAAATAGTTCCTCTCGAAGAGAATGATGATTAACATCTTTAATCCTCATTCTTGGAATTTCCTTAAACGAGATCGTCTCTAGATGAAAATGGGAATTCAAAATAAATTTTCTCTTCTTCTTCTTCTTTTTTTATTTTTACTGGAATTGGAATTTGTTTACTGTAAAACTAACGGGCCAATATATTCTCTATTACTCTCTCTCTCTTCTTTTCTAATTGCGCATTATAATTAATAATTCTAATTCGATCTCGTAAAGTATAATTGAATTAAAGGTAGAGAGAGAGGAAAAGATTGTTTGTATCTATCTATCTTCTAAAAATCCAGAATTTTTTTTTTCTTCTTCTTCCTTGTGATTGTTTCTCGCCAGATGGATTTTATTTCCTTCTCCGATGAATGTCATTGCAATAACAGTTATCTTAATGGTTGATGGCAAATAGCTGCAGAGGAGATGAGAATTAAACTAGCAGTTCAGCTTGCCTAAGCCTAATTTGGAAGAATATGTCTTCTCGTCTATTCTCTTTAATCTTCTAGAGATTTGTCTCTCCAGGCAAATGTCTTCGCAAATGTTATTTTTCCTATATAATGGCACCGCGGATTACTTATAGAATTTCTTATTACTCGCTCGTTCATATCATATTTAGAAAGCTTTCTTGAATAAATTAAGTTGTTAATAAAGAGTATTTGAGCCATAAATTTGTTAAGAGAACATAAAATAAGTCGTTTACCTAACTTTAAAAATAGCCAATTGAGGAGGAGGCAAAAAAATACTAAAAATATGAATTTCGTTATTAATTTTTATACTTTTTCCTTTATATCGTCATTTTTTACAACTTGGCCAAAAATGCGTTCTATTTACTTAAAAGAATGGTAAAATTTCGAATAAAAATAAAAAAAATGTTGAAAATTTCGTTAATTTGCAAAGTGATATCAAATTTCGCATTTGCAGACAGGTAATCAATAATAGTTGTAAAATGCTAATAATTTCATTGATGTACTCTTCCGAAACACGGAGTTAATGGAGAAAATGCAAATGTACCATTGTAAACTATTTACTTCGATCGACGACTTATGAACTGCAGTCTGTTTACTTCCTGATCTATCAAAGAATAATAGGATTTTATAGTTAAATGATTCAGAACCGACAAAGATCAGAAAACGATAGATTTTCCGACAGGACGGTATCGAAAGAAGAAGAAACAAAAAGAAGAAGAGCACACTACAAATGACATTAGAGACAATCAATTTTGTACAGGAAGAGAGCAAATAAACGAAAAGTTTGCAAGGAATTCGTGTGGTATATATACAAATATATATATATATATGTTTAAATAATATAACTTTAATGGTAATTTAATGAAAATTACTGCGTTTTACGGTAGGTGATTCATGGAAAAAAATAATTTTTTTTTGTTTTTGTATTTTTACTGGAAGAAACTTAATGACAGAGATGGGAATCGTTTCAGCTGTACTTGAAAAAATTGGCATATGAATGTTTCGAAAACAGAAAAATAAAAAAAAAAACTGCTGCATTTCTCTTATATTTAAGACATCTGTTGCAAAAGTTTAATTCAAAATGAGTGATTTCTATATACGATTCACGTCGTGAAGGTTTTATTATTCTGGGAAAAGAAGAAAACAAACCGAAAACACGATTCTCTTGTTTTTAAAAATTAATTAATATTACAGTAGAAGACAATAAAATTAATAATCATGAGAAAATATTAATACTGTAGTAAGTCTTAAAAAAACTACTGGTCAGATGCGATAAACAGTTTTAAAATTGCAGAATTTTTAAAATTTCGAATGCCGCCATCTTGAATGATACAGGTGGAAAACTGAAAAATTGGTACTGGCATATTTGAATGCTCTACAGCGTTTGGTTTTTGAGATATTCTGATAACAGAGTAAAATTTTTTGGTAGAAAAATGGCTTAATAATTCTAACATCTGCTATATTTATCGATGTCGGATATATGCGTGCATTTATTAACCATTTCCACACTTACAAAAAAAATATTTTATTGACATATAGGATCAATAATCATTTTAGATAAACACTAAGTGTATCCTTTTATATGGCTTACCCTGTATAATTTGGGATACGACAAATGTTATTTTTTTCTTGTTGTTTTTCTGTCCAAACCATTATCTATCCTACAGAGAATAAAGACTATTATTTCGGAGAAATATACCTCTGAAGAATGATCGCGTTTGCAAGCTGACAGCACACAAAACCCGGTTCAAGCTGAATATCGGTTACTATGCAGCTTGACCTCTGTACTTTCTTCGTATTAAGCGATGACACCTTATCTACCTGACTATCTCTATGCTACTATTGAGTAGCTAAAATGGTCGCATTTCGCACTGCCATAACACAGCGATAGAGTTTTTCCACGATGGCATAAAAGAAGTTTTGCGAGTCGCACTAAAAGTGCTTTTGTTGTCCACAGAAACCACTCTGTATATAGCCGAATGAAAGGAAAATCTTGGACAATTTTATTCAAAATATCCCTTGATACTCTGTTTGGTATATATTATTATAATGGAACATTCGCTGTTTAAACGTGTTTACAATTCTAAACTGCGTAACAAATATTTTTAAAAAAATCAAACAATTTAAAAAGTAATTACAGCAAATTTGTTCCAGAAAAAACAATATAACAATTTGGCAGACTTATCTGATTTTTTTAACAACACTTAACGTACTATATACACTTTTAAATATCAAAAACCGAAAATAAAAAAAAACTATATTGCGTGTTTTTAATTTTATAAATGTACAATAAAGATAAAAGTAACCTTTTTATTTGCATTATTCTAACAGCTACCATATAAAACTAGTTTTTAACTTAAAATTATCTCTCGTAAAATGAATTTTTTTTTCTTTTTTTCCCAAGTTAATATGATATAACCTTGTACAGACGAAACTCGGTAAATATTTATAGCATTTGCTGATTTATATTTAAATAATTCTGCATGGAATATATAGATATGATAGCTTATATCATCTTATTTTCTATCCTCTCCATCCCAACTCTAGATCATTTACAAATGAAAGAACTCTCTCTCTCCATTGGTATAAATTGAATATATTCCTCTTTGCTCTGTTGCAATATCTCTTTAGCTGGACTTTTTCTTCCTAAAAGTGATCTCAGTAGATGAGATGTGAAATATCTCTGGTTTCCGTCATAAAAACTGAATTTCACTGTAACAACGACCAGGAATTGCTTACTGGAGTGTATTTTTTTATTAATATTTTTAAAGATTTAACTAATTAATACACGTTTATTTATTTGACGTGCTCGAAGGAGAGAAGATGCATAATTTTGCAAAGAGTTTTAATTTATGCGACAGCGTGTTAAACTAGATAAATAATAAAATAAAATAAAAAAATATGTTGGAAATAATAATAAGTCAAGCATCTCAGACATCGAAAGCAGCATTATTACAAAAGTATTTGTCGCCAGAACTAAGATATACGATGTCTCCAGTGAAATATTCTTCAACTCTGGAGAACATTCTTGACAAATAACTGCGTCACATTCGACGGATCAATTCTACGTCTTTTCAACTAATCAGAAAAAAAAGAAAGAGTGAGAGAGAGATTTTAAAAGTGGAACACATCCAATTTTTATCAAGTTTTCGACGTCTTATTTGAACAGTTCGATTATGGAAGAGGTGGATAAGGGAGAGAGAGGAGAATGCGGATTTTTGTATTCGTCCAGTGGAAAAATCTATTTGTAAATCGTTTAATTCTACGTATATATAATATATTTTAAGGAAAATAAAAATTCCATGAAACTATTAAGACAAATTTGAATAAAATGACAAAAAGATGATAGTAAATAGTATAGCTGTCCCTTCGGGCTAACTTGGACACGCTAATCAGACGAGCGGAAACTCAATTTCGGTAGGATTTTCGTTAATTACTTGGCAAGGGGAATTACTTTCTACCCCCGGACATCATCGTACATCGGAAAGATCCTGGGATTTGTGTTGGCGACGACGACATTGTAATTGGAGTCAACCGTGCAACCAACCATCTCTGCATATAGTCACTCTGCCAATACTGTTCAGCGTTCAACGATCGGAACTGTTCCACTCGCTACTTCCCATCTTTCCACCTTTAATAAACACATCACCACAATTTATCTATCATACAAATGCTACAGGGCGGGATTTTAAGCTAATTTCGGGACTAAATATGAGTTAACTTCTCTCTCCTCCCCTGCCACATTAAAACGGGATGAGAGAGAGAGGGAGAGAGAGAGAGAGATGGTTGTAAGTAATAAAAATTAACTCGGACGTTTATTTTGAATTCAAATTCGCAAGTAAAATCGCTCGTTTCAATCTTAAATTTAATAATAAACTCCTATTGGATTGCCGTAATTTAAATAAAAAAAAATATGTATCCAATAAAGAAACTCGTTCGAAATTGGAAACGAATGACATTATTGGATATTTTAAATTTGAAAATGGCCAATAAATGCCTTTAAACATGAATATTTTATGTTTTTTACTTCGCATAACACACACATGTGAACAATATTAAGAGCTAATTTAGCATTTTTATCTGTAAAGATTACCTGAAGCAAGTAAAGGGGACTTTCCCTTCGGAAATGGATGACGTGTGATAATCGAATTTCCTAAACGACACCCCATTAAATAATCGAATCTTGTAGAAAACAGTTCTTAATGCACCCCTTCCCATCACACTTTCACAGAAATCAGATTTTAAATAATTTTATGAGGTTCCAGTCTGTACAAATCTGAAGTTTTATCGACGTCGGATTAATTCAAGGTTCGGAAGTTCCGTTTGAAAGGAAGGATTTTTCAAAACCGTTCATTTCCATAAACGCCGCTTTCCGATCATTTTAAATTAAAAAAAAAAGATTGACAATTTGAATAAATAATTAAATTAAGCATATATCAATTAAATTGATAGAAGGAAGAGAATATAACGATAAGCCTTTTTTAGCCATCTTGGAACTTCCATTTCCGACGTAGATAGGAAGTGCGTAAATAACGACCGTATTTCCGTTGCATGGCTGTCGTGTATTGGATGCATCGATCGCTGGAATGACAGATGACAATCCACTTCAACTAACTCTAACGATTCTAACAGTAATAGAGACGAGTGTAAGTCAGAACGGCGTTTATTAATCTGGCCATTCGCTTCTGCCTTTCCATTGTTAACCAACCAATAGATTAGCTAGTTAATCGGAGGTTAAAGTATATAACAATCACATTTAAATATCAAAAATCGAATCAAAAACTAGTATAATGTATACTAGTGATTATTATAATCCGATCTGAAGTTTTAAAGTTAAGTTATCCAATCAAATAAACGTGAAATGTAACATTTATTAAATATCAAAAGCTAACTAACTATTTTAAATTTCAACCGTCCAATAACGAAACGTCAATTTCATAAATAACGGTCATTATAAGATTATTGGACATTTTAAATTTAAATTAGCCAATAAATGTCGTAAACGCGATTTTATTCTTTAAGACGGCTTTAAATGTTACGAAGGCTTTTTGATTGTTAAAAATTTTATAGTTATTTTTAACAGTCTGAAAAATAAATAACAGTAATTAAGTAACGTGAATATATTATTATGAAATTTTTTGCATTAGATGTTTAGAAAAAAAATACTTTGACGTTTTAAACATTTAAAAACGAATTTTCTTCACTGAGAGATTTTTTTTTTAAGAATTAAGCAAAACACGGGGGAATGTCGAGGTTAGAAACCGTTATTGTGACTCAACCGAAAGAGAAAAGAGATACTCTTTCTTGCTCCTTCAATCGAAACGTTCTCATAGACTCTAGAGAATAGCCAGAGACCAAATGGAAAATACTGAGAGACGAACTATTTGTTCATTGGTAGATCACTAATATTGCTACGTAATCCAATCAATTTTATCATTTGGTAGAGTGTAGAGAATCGGGTTTGTAGAAGAAACCCGGGAGGCAGTCTGTTTCTAACTGTTACATTAATTCCCTAAGTGTTTTTGTATGTCGCTGGAAAACAGACGACACACGAGCTACTATTTCAAAACTAATCAATGATTATTGAATTACAACATTACTGCTGCTCTCTTGCTCGAATGGAATCACATGACTCGCAATTGCTCTGTTATGGTTGATAATATAAATGGATAACACAATTTGCTCTAATTATATATAATAATTCTGTTCATCGATCAGGAAAAGAATTTTAATTTTTTTTTCTTTCCTCTTACGTTATCAATTAATGACTTTGCGTGGTTAAGGCGATTGGCGTAGTTCGTTAACAACAACAAAACTGCTATACAGAAAAATCGCGTAACGCTTCTACTTCGATTCATTTATATTTTAGATAAAGAGTTTAAATAATATAAAATCGGAGAAATGACTAAATTATATATATCATCGTCAGTTAATATCCAATGAATAAATTATAGAGTCCATTAAAACTTTTCGGTTATGGCTTATAATTTATGTAACGCATCAATCAATCTATAACGTAAAATGTGACTTTTTAAAAAGCTTTTCTATCATAACTCTCTGGAAGATAATCAATTTATCGAACACTGGATGAAAGTAAATAAAAAAAAGAATTACTTATTCTCTCAGAAGAATTATGAGCATAGATCTTTCTTATTATTTATTGATTGCAATGACAAACTTCCAGATTTGGAAGTTAGCTCTTCCATCTTGTGAACATTCCAAGCGACTGTATAACTGAAACTGCTGCTACTGCACACTTCAATGTTCAATATAAACATTTTGTGACGACTTAATTGCATTTTCATATCATAATAAACACAAATTGTCTGCAGTAATGAAACGTATATACCAATCAAATAGGAGAAAGGCATCAAATTAAACGTCCTAATGTCAAATGTTTTGAGTGAAAGGTTTGAACATTTCTGTTAAAATCTCTCTTGTCCCAGGCACAGATGTTACGCTACGGGGATTGAAAATCGATAAGTAATTTTGCACTAATAGAGTTTAGTAATTTAATTTAGTTTAAATGCCTTTCATCGAATTATTGGGGATGGCTTTTACCGTTTAGATCTTCCTAATGTTTGTTATGTATCCGAAACAATTCTGGATGATTTCGTTAACCACAAAACTTGCCACTTATTAAGACACTCTCGAGGTGATGAAGCGTTGAAAATGTGAATTAAAGAGTGCTCTGGGATTATTCATGGAAGACGGTTTCGGTCGGAAAATTAAGCGACAAATTACTATTTTCCTAAATAAAAATTGGAACCGGTCACGAATTCTTGAATATTACTTAAACACAACGTTAGAAGTGTATACAGAAGTTACGTACGTTTTAAAATCGCATCGAAACAAAAATTGAATAAAAATAAATAAATTTAATCGTCATTAAAATTAAATAAAAGCTAAGTAGTAATAATAACAACAATAATAATTATTGTTATTACCAACTTTATAACCGTATTAAGAAGAGACTTATCAACAATCTTCTTAATAATACTTTCATTATGTTTTTGCTGGTATTCTTCAAACAATGCATTCGTTCAAAGCCAGTTAAAGTATTCGGAACCCGCAGTGGAATGAAGTAATTAACGCAGTTAGTATGATGAGGTCAGCGAACTTTGCGGATTAAACTTTCATTAAATTAGACCCGGCGCGATCCAAATGGCTATTTATTTACTTAAATTCGATCTTTCACTCAGTATAAGTTAAAGAAACACACGTATTTTAATATAACCCAGACATATCAGTTTTAATTAACCGAAACAGAGATGAGGGCGAAAATAAGAAAAAAAAAGAAAAAAAATTCAAAAACGGTAAATAAAAGTTGCTTTCGTCAACCTTACAAACTTTCTCCATTACAAGCAAACTAGAAGGTGACGGCTGAACAAGAGGTCTCGACTCTTCCAGCTATTAATCTTCTTGTATTGCCGACTTGAGCTGTCCCTTCTCTGTAGTCTGGGTGTTAATTTGATATAGGAAGGCAGCATCTGGACACTAGTGTAATTCATTTATTTCTCTGTTAATGTTAGTAATGCCACGTATGAAATGACGTATATCGCAATACATAACAGCCCTCTGCACTTCCAGCAAATTAAACTACGAATATTCTCGAATTAGTATGCAAATTTATTCGTATATCAAAACTAGACACACACTGTTTGCTACTTCTATCTTTTCTTTTTTCTTTAAACTTTACCTTCAGAAGTTCCGTAAAAATTATATAGGAATTTTGTCATAGTTGATAAAATCCTATCGCATGTCTCTCCTCTTCATTATTTTGTCTGGAAAGAGAATTCTGCCTAGTAGTTGCTACGTCAGTCTCTCTCTTTCTTTCTGTTATTATTATTATTATTATTTTTTCTCTGCTTATTAGTTCTCTTTCTTGTTCTGAAGAATGCAAATGAATGATGCTGGTCCCAATTCATTAGAGTTACCATTATTTCCAAGCTTGCGAGAAAAATGACTTGATATTTATCAAGATAATGCTGTTATGTTGTAGCTAATGATACTTATGCACCTTTGTAAGATGTAACCGAAAAAAAAAATAACAAATAGAGAGCTTAAAAAGAACCAAAATTTGTAAATAGAACACATTTGTCAAGCGCTTTCAACACCACTTCACGAAAGCACTTAATAAATGCATTCTACTTACAAATTTTGTTTCTTTTTTTAAAGCTCTCTATACGTGACTTATACAGTTTTTTTACACATTTAAATTTTTTTTTATTAACTAAATAATAATAATAATAATAATAATGGATAAATGAATAAAAAATTAATTTACTTCTCAAAGCATAAATTAATTAATTTAAGTAACAGAATTTTAAATACGTTACGTGAATTATATACACAACTGACTTTTATTAACATAATTAAATTATAAAACTCTGATGCTATACAGCTATTTAGTAGAGTCGCTTGTAAATCAGAATTTCAAGTTTCCAAATCGGCTTTTAATATTGTTAATATTAATTTTGTAAAATAATAAAATGAGAAATTAACCGTAGCGTAACTACGGTATAAAACTGTATAAAGTAACGAGACAGACGAGCGAAAAGTTTTAAGCCAAAACAAAGGAGGAAAAAAAATTTAAGATGCTAAATTTTGGCACAATATGCGGTGTAATAAGCTATAATGGGGTTTTGAATTATTACCGTTTGTCACGAGTTCTAATTTTATTGCCAAGACGTATTATTACGTATTTTTGCCAAAATTACAAAGTTTTCAAAAAAACTAATCGCCTATTTTCCGAATGCGTCCTTTATTTCTGAATGATAAAAAAATGTGGATTTAAAATATATGCCTTCAAAATCATTTTCAATGACATAATTTATGGGTCGAATGCCATAAAAATATATTAAATAGTTCTGTAGTTATTACAGGGAAACTTTTTACAGGGAATTCAAAAATGGCGGACGTTCAGAAGATTCACGTCCGCCATTTTTAGAGGAAGGATGTACAAGCTTAAAATTAACAGTATTTCAAATTCGACTTTAATAGTCTGACAACCCTGCTAAATCTTATAAAATTCAACCAAGCAGTTCAAAAGTTATTAGGGAGAAACCGTTTGTAATTCTAATGTCCGCCATTTTTAAACGATAGAAGATAAAATGCTAATTGATATATCATCAAAAACAACTTCAAAGACTAAACTAGTCAGCTAACTTCATAAAAATCCAATAAATATTTCGGGATACATTAATAGAATATCTCAGAAATTTGAATGTCCGCATTTTTAAACGGTTGAAGCAAGAAGGTTAAACATGTGGCTTCGAGATTATCTTTAATGATAGAACATAACTATCAAATTTTATGAATTTCTACTAATTAGTTCAAAAGTTATTAGCGGAGGACATGGATACATACAAACAACATGGCGGCTCACAGACTTCATTTAAAGAATATAGCCTAATAAAAGTAAAACATATTTTGTTCCATAACATAGAGTCGAATCAATATTTTCTATTCTGAAACTAATAAAAGGTATTGATTCGATTTTATAATGCGTAAAACGAAATTTTTTTTCCTTCTAGTTTCGACTGTGCACGATATGAAAATTTTGTTGTTCAGTTTCTAATTAATATTGCATGGATAATTAAGCGTATTCTAGATAATTGTTTCGACTTCAAACTGCACGAACTGAATACTTTTATAATTTTATAGAATATTGATTGTCTATTTAAATACTTTAGCAATACGTTCAATAGCAACAAATCTTGACTTATTTCAGGACGAAAATTGCATTATAGGTTCCCAATTAAAAATTTAACATTCTGTATGCGTTTTGATTAAACTCTACAATTGACGAATAATTAATCAGATAAACTGACAATGGCCGTGTTAGAAATTTATATAAAATTAAAACCTTATTTATTTTAAACAATCGGAATTATTGTTTTATGATAATTCTCCACATAAAATTTAATTAACCGTCTATGATTTATATCGATTTTTATGAACACTTTTGCAATTCCTTTAACGATGGATGAATATGATACTCGTAGATAAAGCGAACGATACAAATGCATTGGAAGGAGATATGGAAGTGGTTATAAATTTCCTTAATTTTATATATATGTTTTTTATTATTTTTTCTTCTTCTTAAAAAGCATTACGATAAAAAATTCTTCGAGCAATTTATGAAAAATATCATCAGAGATGTTCTAGACATGCTAATAAACAGAATTGCTACCGAGAATCATATGCAGAGGAACAGTTTTTAGATTGCATCATTGACAATATGATGAGAAAATTCATGTTGGCCAATCACGTAATCCATTAAAGCTGTTGGGCAGAAAGAAAGAAAGGAAGGGGGAAAAAAGAGTTTTCGGTGATATAAAAGAAGAAAGAGCGAATGTTTTATAAATTTTCTTTAAAGGAAGAGACATTAGAGGAATATAAAAAGCGTCATAGATTTTATAAGAATCAAAGGACAACAAGGACACATTGAAGTCAGACAATCACTGTTAGATAGCATTGGGCGGTTACGATGGTCTCATCAATCGTATGGACGCCACATTTGTCTCTGTATTCACTTAAGCCGAAAACCAAAAAACAAATTTCTCTAAAGGTTAAAGGTTAAACTTTAGATTTATAGTATTTTAAAGAATTCAATTTTTAAATAAAAAATTGCCAGTCTCTTACATTTATTGTATTTCTTTTTTTTAGTTTTGTTTTTTTAACTACCGCATTTTCCTATATACATATATATATATAAAAATAATACAATTGATATAACAGTAAACATATTACTGTCAGAAAATTCAAATTTTAAACTCGTACAATAATGGAACCCTTTATAGGAATCATAAAAAAATAACTTAATGCTTCTATAAGAAAAAAAAATCGTTCTATTTACGAATTTAATAATAATATAAAAAAGTCGTACGTGTGTATGTACGTTATCTTTTTATAAAGGTTCTTTCCTGTTATAACATAAATACTATCATATTTTTTTTTTATTTTTAACAAACGGAAATGGTGACACTAAGATATCCTTTATTTAGTAATAAGACAACTTCTTATAATTTTTTTTTATCAGGGGATTTTTCTATAGTATTTACGCTAGAAAGCCTTTATTAAGAAAAGATTATATATCATTATACTCATCTTATCGTAAGAAGTTTTGGTGATAAGATATCTTTTATAAAATACCATCGTTTAATCCGCATAAAAGAAACATATATAAACATAAATACGATATATTTTTATATATATATACAGTATATATAATTTTGTACAATTTTTATTACTGTCGTAACGAGTAGAGGAATAAAAAGTAAATGCGGTTTTTGGAAGATCATTTTGAACTATTTAGCATATTCAGGAGAGAAATGTTTAATTCGATAGTTTTTCTTTGGTGGTGGTTTCTGTCTCTCTCGTTCTCTTATTGAATCTAGAAGTATCATTTCTAGCGAGTATGGCAGGAAAATGTGTAACACCTGCTGAGCACCGTTATATCCCATGTAAACAGAATTTGATATTAGTCGTTTCTTTATTGCATTAGAACTTCACGGTCATAAGTATTTGTTACACACGTGACGTCATCAGTATAAAATATTTACGTTATCTACCCATAAAACAACCACCAGTTGTGAATCCTACGGAGAGAGAGAGAGAGAGAGAGAGAGATAGAGAGAGAAGTAAAGCCAAAAAATAAAAAATAAAAGGAAAAAATTGGGTTCGAAAGAC
>WUQG02181986.1:0-22555 GCA_011317285.2 Androctonus mauritanicus
TCTTCTAAAATAATGTCGGAAGGCCGAGAGCTTATAAGTGTAGGGGTCTGGCGACCATCTGGGGATAATTACTAGTTCGTATACCGGCTTCCTAAATACGCCCGTGTCCAATCTGTCGCCTTGCAAGTCCAGAGCATGTGCTGCTGTTAGTGAAGAAATCGAAACGATGGATGGAAGATAATAGAATTATTCTAACCTGGGAAGACAAAACCAAAAAAATGGTAGTAATGAAGGAAGAGGAATATACTACTCATTTAATAAAGTATTTGGAAGAGTCGGCTCCCACTTTACTGGAGAAGGACCCTACCCAGGCTGTTAATGCTGAACTACAGAAGATATGTAGTAGAAATACTTTCCCACAAATTTGGGAGCATTGTCGAGTTAGGGCCCCACAGCCCCGAGACTTTTCAGGTACGTTAAAACCCATAAGGATCCAATAATGCTTAGGCTGATAGTTGAAAAGACCCACGCACCGACATACAGATTGGAAAAGAAAATGGCGACCTAGGCCATGAAGATATTAGGCCAAATGGACACCTCCGTCTTTAGTACGGCAAGTGCTTTAGAGAGGAATAACATGGAACGAAGGTGACCAAATGGTCACGTACGATTACAAAAGCCTGCACCCTTCGTTAAGAATTGAGCCGACATTCCTTGTGTTATATCGTTTTTGCTGCTCAATACTGAAGATATGCAAGTAAAACCGTCGGTTCTTAGAGACTTAGCCTACATTATAACCAGGAAATTGTATTTTACATTTAATAACAAATTCTACCTGCGAAACACTAGAGTGCTCATAGGAAGCCCAATGGCAGCACCCATAGCAGAGATGATTCTGAGAGAAGTGGAGTCAAGAGAGTTAGCTACCTTGAGGAACAGTATTAAGTTTTATTTAAGGTATATAGATGACGTTTTTACCGTTTGGGATGCAGACCAAGACCCTACAGTGCTAGAACAAACTCTCTCAATAAAAGCTTATGGATTAGTCCTAAAATTGCAAGAAAATAGTAAAACCAAAACCCACTTCTTAGACATAAGCTTGGACTTGCGAGGTGACAGATTGAACACAGCCGTATTTAGGAAGCCGGTATACGAACCAGTAATTATCCCCAGATTGTCGCCAGACCCCTACACTCATAAGCTCTCGGCCTTCCGACATTATTTTAGAAGAGCAGCACTCTACGTAAATACAAGTGGAGAAATGGCTAAAGAGATAGTATATATTTATAAAGCAGGCAACCTATACGGATACTCCAGAGCTACCTTATGAAACTTGCATTGGAAGGTGAAATGGTCCTTAGAGAATGAAGGCCCTGCACGAGGAGATGAAGTTAAGGTCAAATATGAAGCCATCCCCTGTGTGATGAGGGACTCTACGGTAGTTAAAGGGTGTAGTGGAAAAAGCAAATAAAAGAAAAATATTGTTGCGATAAATTTCGATGCGATGCCATAAGTTGGTTCTTAGTATCACCTAATAACTCTTGAAATCAGCTTGTTGGTAGCATTATGGAGTATTTTTTATTTTTTTTTATTTTCGCTCTCTTTTATACGGAATTTTTATTTAAAAAGAATCGTTTTTAAATCAATAAAACCAGCGATGTATTTTTAAGTATGGGCAACGTAGTATTTCATTCGTAAATTTTGATTATTGTCATCATCTTTTTTTAAAGAGTAATGACGCAAAAAAAAAAACGGAACATTTCTTTATTTTCTATAGTGAAACAAAATCCCAAAATGCTTTTACTAAACTGCCGTTATTCTTTAAAAGATATCACACTTTGTGATCAGTAAATCCCATATTTTTCTTACACATTCCATCAACTACTAAAGAAATGCACTAATGGATTTTCTAGATGCTAGAAAAGAAAGTTTATGCATTTCTTCTATGAAGTACTTATAAGGAATCTCTTTCATCCGTTGTCACCATTGCTATTTCTCTATAGAATAAAGAGGAAATGAATTCAAACTATTTATTTACTTTCTTTTTTTTTTTATATAAATACCGAAACTGGTTTCGATTGAACGATTTTGCTTTCTACCCATAAAAAAAAAAATGCTTAGATTGTAAATAAAAATATATTTCTAGAGAAAATTTAGAAAATAAAATAAAATAAGGAGAAAGTATTCATGAGCCGTTTTACGATACTAAAATGAATTCAATTTCCTGCTGCTCTTACATACATTGCATGCAGTTTTCCTATAATATGTATATATTTTTAAACTGATAATTAATATTTTTATGAATGTTATTGAAAGTCTAAAAAAAGAATCTTTATCTGCACGACATATAATAGTATAACATTTGGTTATATCATCAAAGAAACGTTTTTTTTTTTTTTTATCAAGAAGGAAATACCTGCAGGTATGAGTCTAATGACGCAAGGCTCCTTCTGATATCCAATAATATTCTGGCCCCAGCACAATAAAGCACCGTATCCAGATACAGACCATGGAGTATAAGTAACAGTGCTACTGGTACCGTTACTAATATGAGTTGTTATCTCTATGTTGTCGACAGAATTATTTAATGACCAACGGAATTTGACATTTTCGGGATTGGCTTCCACATCGCAAGTAACTTCAGTGGCTTCGTCTCTGGCTACTCCGAATACAGATTTTAAAGGATTTTTACAAACTGGAGCATCTGAAAGAAGAAAAGTTTTTTTCTTTTTTTCTATCTTTAACGGAAGAACTTGCTTAAGAACTGGATTTATATCGGATCGTATTAACCTTATACTTACATTGAACTTCTAATGGAATTTTATTACTAGCTCCTTCTCCTTCCACGTTGGTAGCTGTGCATTGATAAAATCCTCTGTGATCTCTTTTAACTTTCTGAAGTACCAACGACTGATTACTAACGATGATGCCAGCAGAAGTATTACTATATAATGGTTTTCCTTGAAAATTCCAACCAACGTCTGTCACCCAAGGATTAGCTTTTATATTACATTCGAAATAAACATCGCTGCCTTCTTTGATAGCGGTATGTTGAATGTTAGCACCAAAATCCAATGTAATGTTCGGCACATCTGTAAAAACATTCGTTACGATAAAAACGTTTACGGTTTTACCAATTTTTTATTTTTTATAATTTAAAAAAGTATAGCCAAAAATATATATATTTATTTACTGTTATTAAGAATTAATTTTAATTTATTAAAAAAATAATAATAATAAATAAATAATTTAAAATTTTCACATATTATTTATTTAACTTTATCATTAAAAACTTATTTAAAAAAATAATAATAATGATATAAAAATTAATAATTTATATAGGGATAAATCTCCATTCTCTATCGTGATAATCATTCTTACTTCACTAGAGAAGTTGTTACTTTTTTTATTTTTATTTTTTTATTTTTTTTACGAAAGAGCCGTGCATGCTCTTATCTGACTCTCTTTATAATTACTTAGATTTTTTTATTTTTTATTTTTTTCCTTCTTCTTCTTCATCTTCAGATTCCGACAGACAAGCCGTAAAACTAAATTTTTACAGTTATACGACAGAAAACGTGTAATTTACCAAACATTCGTCTAAAATGAAAGAAAATTACTTTGCGTGATAGCACTATAGTCTCGAAAGAAAAGAAATATAGAAAAATTTAAGGGGAGAGAAAGAAAAAAAAAAAAAGGTATTTGCTACTGGCACGCAATAACCACCATAAGGAGAAATACCCAATGATAGTATTATTTTCGCAGTTAGGAACAAGATGCCCTCGTTTCTGAGATGGTTTCCGTGTCTTTATATTATTAATAAATGCCCGTTAAGAATCCTTAAACCTCTAAACAAAAATCATAATTATGCCAAAAATATAACCACTTATTAATTAAAATAAGTAACCTTCGTACCGCACAGTTTTATCCGAAAATAATAATATTATTATTAAAAAAAATTTCTGATATTTTCGACCCAACTTACGACATTCGATATGCAAATAGGTACGTTTCGTTCTTCAGATTCGATAAATTTACGACATTCGATATGCAAATGAGTATATTTCAAATTACGTCAGATGCGATAATAAATATTTTAATAAATATATATATTTTTTTATTAATACGATTTAATCATTTTGGTGGGAAATTTTTTTTTTTTTCTTAATTATTATAATCGTTGAAAACGTGGAAAAATGGAGACGTAACTAAATTATTATTCTTTCAACAGATTTAATTAGATTGATGTCTATGTAAATGAAAGCCGGTGCTCTTAAATTATATTACACTCTTTTATGTAACAGAAGTAATCGAATTTGAAGCACTAATTGTGCAAAAATCACTTTTGGTTTTCTGCTGGCTGTTATTCTCAAAAGGGAGATTGAGATCATCTGTATTAATTATACATAAAACTTTGTCTCCGGTAACGACCGTCACTTGAAAATTTTAATTACTGCACACGGAGGGATTTATATTCGCTCTTATTAACTTACAAAAGACAGAAATATTTAATTAACTTATGTTTGTATTTAAATTGCCATCAATTCTATAAGAAGTTATAATTTTTTCAAGAGAAATAATAATCAGCATCTCGAGAGATCAAAAGTTCGGATTTCCATTGTCGCATCTTTGTCTACGTTTTTAACGTTTGGAAATAAAATTTCTAAACGCTCGAATGATTTTTCCTACGTTATTTTTAAATTTTTGATATTTTGTCGAATATCTTAATTATAAAATTAATTTGATAAAAATCGAAATAGTCTAAAAGTTCGGTATCGTTCTGATTATAGTTTCGAGAATCGAATGATTGTTGCTGTTGTTGTTATTGAAATTTTGATTATTCAGTTCCGAAGAATCATCATAGAGAGCCACTTAGACAAATAACATTAGCTTCTAATAAAAACATTTCTAATTGACTAACCAGCAAAAACGTAAGATCTGAACTTGGACAAAATATTGATCATTCAGATATCTTCATTCATATTTATCCAATAAGAAAATGAGATTTCCCTGTTCTTCTACTTTAATTGAGTCGGTCACTTTTTGGGGAACTTACAGAACACATTCATCACCCAACTGTCTTGAAGATCGGCGTGGACTAGAGAAGGATGATCCGATCTACATGTGAGCACTTTTCCGTTGTCATCGGCGGAAGGAATGATGGTGAGCACAGAGGTAGTCACGTTTCCACCTTCTGTGATGCTCTCCACGGCATTGCGTAACTTTTTCCCATCTTTCCACCAAGTAATGGTTGCTGGAGGACGGGAACCTGTCGATTCACAAGTCAACTTGGCTTTTTTTCTGGCCGATACGTGAGATAAACTTGTAATGAGATGGACATCCAACGGCTTTACTGCATAAAGAAAGTTGCAAAACTTGTCAAAGTTAACAGCATTACTTTTTGGAATTTCAAGCTATAAACTATACATTTTTTTTTTTCCTTTTTTTTTGTTTACTAGCATTAATTTTTAATGATCTATAGTTTCTATATTTTATACACGTTTTGAACTAAAATAATTAAGAATATTTTATATTATTCTATTCTATAATGCATATAAAATTATATATAGTGATAAAAATATCAAATTAATATAAACTAATAGAGTATTATTGATATCCCGAATTATCAATAAAAAGAAAATGTTCCAGTGCAGATTTTACTAAAGAAAAACAATTTGAACCCAATTTTAACAACATTTATGATAAAATGAACATATTTATATACTGTTTACTTATTTTAAGCAATATAATATATTGTATTTTTTAAGAAAAAAAAGGACACAATACTACAAATCCATATATATATATGATCTGATATACAATATAAGGTTGCAATAAAAGAAAATGAAAAATTGAAATTATATATTTTATTCAATTGCTGTTTATTCCAGTTTCCAGTTTTTTTATCTGGATAAAGTGATATCTAGATTCATGATATCCGGAATAAGTTTCGTGTATAACACATTATATTTTCATTTCCGCTATATTTTTACTTGTGAAGAATTATAAAAACCCACAGAACTGATAAAATAGACAGATCTACTTATCTAAAGCGGCATTAAAATTTAGAGAACTATAACTTTTACTAAATTATTTTAAGTTTTACATATTTTATAACAAACTTTAAAATTAATAAAAACATTTTTCCACCGAAAACACGGAATGTGCGAAGTAATAATAATTTTTTTGTTTTTATTATCGATCATAATTTTCGATGAATCACAAAATCCATTTAGCTCGTAAATTATTAATTGTTTACAACTTTTCGAATTTTTTTTATTTTAATTTTTAAACTATTCCCGGCGATCTTAGTAGTATTTTTTTTTTTTTTTTTTATATGTGAGACATAAGTTATGAGCTCTATATATATATAAAAGATCGAGTTTTACGACAGTTATTTAGTAGATTTATTTACGATAAGTCGCTAAAAGCGATAAAGTATTAAAAACACTTTCCAAACGGGAACGAATATTTACGAAAACATTCAACGTGTAAGAGCAAACTCAAAATAATTATCCGTCAGAAAAATAATAAAAAAAAAAAAACATATATTTTTTTTTCGGGTTTTATTGAATTGAAGTTAGGATGGCACACATACAGAATGAAAAATAAAGAATTCAACTGATCTCGTTCGATTTTCTCTTTCCTCGTTAGTGCGTACATTTCAAATACCACCTTGGCTAAAGAAGGATGGAGAAAGTCGTTTATCTAAAATAGTGAAAGCCGTTAATAGATTTCTCTTCGGGGCAGAATGTATTTTTCATTTACTTGTTTAAGTTTTTGATTTACGGTAGGTAACGCCTTTCTTTCATCTTGTTTGGTGAACAAAGTCCATCATTCTCTATAAAGTTGGACCATGGGAATGATTAGTGAGTTGCGCTGCTCCTGTACGATTCACAGAAGTGCTGATTAACTAGGTTGATTTCATCGATTTGACATTAGTAAGTAACCTGGACAGTCGAATCGATATACATTCCTTGTACTGTGTCATCGTATGTTCACCAATCTTGTGCCACACACTCTCGCACGTTTTACTCGGAATATTTAATAATACTTGTCATCTGATGACAAATATTACTGTAAAATAACCATATTTTGTTGTTTTTTTTAATACCATTATCTACGCTACAAAAATGCGGAAAAATAAATTAACAATAACTAATTAGTACCGTTTCATCGTTAACGACAAGAATGGCTGCTGTTCTGCAGAAAATTATTAAATTAAAAAAATAAAAATAAAAAAATCAGTCGGATATTTATTTTTAAATTATTCTAGAGGTGGTTTTGAATTATTACAAAGAAGGAAAAGTTAGAAATTCAAAGTAATATGAACGAAAATTGAAGAGTTATGCAAATAGTCACGCAATGGTAACTAAAGAAACCGAATATACTTTGATATTCTAACATGTATCGATTTTCTTTTAAAGAACGTAATTATAACTCGGCAATTTTGTTGAATAAAATATATGTTTATTTTATTATTTATAACATTATCGGTTAATTTTGTGTTTTAATTTGAATGCAGCAACAGCAGCAGCAAACGTACATTAAATATGCTAAACAAAATAAAATAATAACTGGATATAAATGTCTCGAAATTTAATCAACCCCATGAGATAAAACTAATCCAAGAGAATTAATTTTCGTGGAAACAAATCTGAAGTCAGTTTCTTTTTAATTTTATACAATACATGTTTAAGGCAGTACAGATTTTTTATTATTTTTTTTTAATTTTAAATCCTCGAACAAACGAAAAATCCCTTTAAATATAAAATAAGAAAAAAATAATAATAATTAATTTGACAACATGAGAATTTTTATTAAAAAAAAATAAAAATGGGATGAAAAAAAAAAAATTCATTATTTTGTTTATTCTAATTAAGTAATTATTATTTATTTGGAACCAGGATGATAAATCTTTCGGTATTCTTAGAATATGCGGATTTTTGGTCGTTTTCTATTAACAGTAAACAAACTAATGATTTTCGTGTCTTGATGATTAAGTCGAATATCCCAGTTAAATCTTCAAGTTGGAGAAATTTGAATTGATAATGTAATTTATAGCAGTATATACTCTACTAGCGTTATAATCTAACTTTGTTTAGTAAGAATTGAATGCTCTGTTGTTGTTATTATTATTATTATTTTCTTCGACGAAAAGCGAGTAATATTTTTTAATCAACCGAATTAATTTCTTGGTTTGAGAAAAAAAAAAGAAAAAGAAAATCAACAAATTTAATAGAAATGGTTAAGCGATGAACGTTATACTAAACTTTTACCTTTCCCATTGGCATATAAATGATATTCAAATTCTTTTGGTGAAAGAAAAATGAAAACATAAATGGTTTTCCAAAATGCTTTTTCCTACATTTTTGAGATTACAAATTGAATCACGGAGTGAGAACTTTGGATCCATTAAGGTTTCGATCGATTATGCACACGGAAATAAAAACCGAAAATACAAAATATATATATATATATATATAATTAAATAACGTTATGAATATACATAAAAAAAAGTACATAAATAAAAAAAAGTAGCATTTAATTCGAGATATTTATTAGTAAAAGGCAAAAAATCGATACCAGAAAGATTAATCTGTATCTATATAAAGAATATTATTCCCTCAGTCCCATTGTTTACTAAGAAGAAGAATGATAGAAGACCAAAGCACGGTTTGATATTTTCATATTTTTATTATTATTAGCTTTTCCATTCTTCCAGAAATAAGGCATTCTTGTATACAATTGCAGACTGATATAAGTTATATATATATTAAATTTCATCAAATTTTGTACATGTTCCGTATTTTTTATACGTTATTATTTATTTTATAACAATAAAATAAATAATAATACATAAAAAAAACCGATGATTTACATAAATAATAATAATGGAAGCTATTATAAGTATAAATCCATATTTATAGCATCGATGTCTTTTGCAATTTGTGGCCTAGCGATCATTTTTCTGCCATATATTCAAGGTAATAACTGTCAATCCGGTCATTGTTTCTTATAAAAATGTTGTAAAACACTGCATTATATAAATCATCGATAGGCGATGCCAGAAAAATCTTTCTTAAGTTATTAATAGGTTATGACTCGCAAGCTTTCTTTCTCCTTATTTCCCCCCCTCTTTAGATATGGCTACTATAAATTACCATGTAAAAAAATTTTTTTTTTTCTGGGTGGTATAAAACTTTAGTTAACCGTAAGACAACAAGGGCGTTGTTCTGTAAATAACGATTTTTTTGAATCCACCAAAGAGGACAATGATTCCTTTATTGACTAAAAGGAGTTGTATGCTAAGTAAAGATAGACTTTAAAAACCTCCAGTCTGGCAGAAGCCAGTTGAAAAGACCAGTTGACGGGTCGAAATCAAGTTTATCATCGAGTAGACTTGGAGTATCGATTTTTACCAAATGTCTGTGGTATTACTTTACTTAACAAAGAGCAAGCGCCATACGGTTGGTAGAGATATTAACGATTGCTGTTGCAACATCTCATGGACATCAAAAGACACGCTTCGATTACTTTTATTATTGAACTAAATATGATTATATTTCGAATAAATTTCAAGCAATATCGGAAATTTTTAAAGAGGCAGATACTCATATAATGACGTCTTTTATCGATAAAGATACATTGATATTTTGTCAGTTGATTAATTGACTAAAACAATATTCCCGTAAGGACGATAATACCATTTTCATTTTTGAAATGCAAAAACAATGGAGGCCAAAACGTTTTAAAAGCATTTTTCATTCTTTTAATATAAGAGAGTGTAGAGTTTTGTTTTCCTATGGATATCGAACACCATACAATGCCAATGGTGGAATATTGGTGATTTATCTGTGATCTATCGAGTGATTCTACGATATAGAAAGATTTCATATCTTTAAAATCTTCTCTTCAGATTTCTATCGAACTTTTCTATATTTTTAAAAGTGAAACGTTTTCGATAATTCCTGACGATTTGATATTATTTATTGTTAATTTTTCCCGAAATAAATAAAACAAAATAAATATCGATTAAGTAGAAAAGTATTTTACACGTATATAAACATCAAAAATACAGTAAAGCGTCTTTAATCCGGAATGATAATTGCGGATTAGAGATATTCCGGATTAATGAAGTGAAACTATCTTGATCCAAACTTGATCAATAAAAAAATTACTAGAAATTCAATATTAACAATAGTTTATGTGGAAATGAATATCTATCGGTCATTTTTTAACGTTATAACGAGTTGGTTTAAGCGTAAACATCTATTGTTTTGCTTATAAAAAGGAAGAATAGCTCATTTTGAAATACGGACAACATAATAAAAGATTTATAGAATGCATATCGAAAATTACAAAGGGAAAAAAAATCAGAGAAACTTTGAAGTTATTGTAGGAATCTAAGTGCTATCCGGATAAACGATGAACGGATTAATAATGTCCGAATCAAAGATAAAATAATTCCTAAATTTGTGTTTTAGAAGTGAAAATATGAGGTGTTTTAAAAAAAAAAAAAAAAAAACACTTTATATTCAAATTTGTCCTACATTAAGAAAAGTTATTTACGATAGTGTGGAATAGCTCAATAAATCTTTAAGACAAATTAATGTTAAATATCTTTTTAACCTATTTTCGAAGAAAAAGTGAAGCTTTAAAGATCACTAGCTATCTTTAGAATTATTTATTATTATATATTTTTCATCAGATTCTATACAGATGCTCTGGCATTAAAGATAACCCCGACGTAACATCCTTTGATCCCAAAGTTTTACAACAATTCAACAATGACCGGCATTTAAACTCCTCTAATACTTTCTTAATGTATTTTGAGCTAATTAATGAACTTTCGTGAAATTTAGCAAGATGGCTAAGCCATAGAAGTTGATGATTTAACCGTGCAATGTTAGCCAGTTATAAATAGCGTGGTCGTTAAAACTTTTGAGATTTATCTCTAATAATTTTTGATCCGTTTAATTGATTTTTATGAACTTCGGTAGATATACTTGAGCATTAGTGTTGGTCTTGAAATATGAATTTAAAAATAGTGGACGATCAAATTTTTCAGGTTTCTTCCTGAAAGACACGACACAGAGATTTGAGCTTAGATTGTTAAATGAGGTTGGTTCTTCCTTCAGATCTTAATTGGACATTTGTAATCATTCTAAAATAGAAGATATGTTTGGAAATTAGCGATTAGTTCTTATAAAAAGTGTATAGATTGCAATATATTAAATATAAGCTCTGTAATACTTGAGCAATGCGAAGGTTTTAGCTCAAATTTCGTGAGAAAATAAGCGCAAAGTCCTGCAGGTATATTTATACATCGATTCGCATTTTATCTTCTCTTTTGAGATGCCAACATTAATATTTTTCGGAAGAGATTCTTTTTATATCATCGCCAAATTTTAATGCGTTTATATTTAATATACAAGTTTGGCCAACAAAGCAATGGAGAAAAATAGAATATCAACTACCTTAACTTGTTTCCTTTAAGCTTTGATAACGTCAAAGAAAATCATCCTCTTCAAAATACAATTCTTTATCATGACAAATGTATTCCTAGCATTTTAAACTGAAAACTCTAGAGAAAGAAGCCCTTAAAAACGAAAGACTTCACAATCGTATTTTCTAGAGTTCAAACTATTCCTGATTTTATTCTATATCAACTTTGAAAAATAGTTAAGAGAATAAGGCAGCTTTTACTAAAGAAAAATTCCTTTTTTTTTGGTTTTTTTTTACTCAATCAAAATACTCATTCTAACCTTCTTCTAATGGTTTCTTTAAAAGCGTATTTAGAAGTTCATAGAAAGTTTTATCGATTGAACTGACCGTGTAGTAATTAGAAAGGTTAAAAATCACTTCAAGATCCGCGAAACTTTAAATTTTCTTTAAATAAGAGTTTATCATATTTAAAATAATTCTGATTAATTTTGATTAGATACGTCCTCTACTAGATGTTAGAGTAATTAAAATTCATGTATCGAGAGTTTCATAGAAATTATAATTAATTATCAGTAACACAGAATTTTCTTTTTATTAATTCGAGACGAAGTTTTTAAAACGAATTTTGCAAATTCATTCAAATTAAAATAATACCTTTCTTGTTATTTTTAATTTATTATAAACATTTAATTACGTCATTCACAAAAATAAATTAATTAATCTCGTTTTTTTTTTTTATATCGTAACATTTAAAAGAATTATTATAATTTAATTAACTGATTGCGCATTTTTCTTGATTTATTCTTTACTATTGAGAATATTCGACAGCATCGTCTAATTTTATTAATTTTCAAAGTTTCTCTAGTAGATTCAGTTTTGCGTTTTTAAGTTGTATAAATTTACATCTTTGTCAGTTTGTTGTTTCTAAAAAAATTTTTTTAAATAGAAAACTGAGAAATATATATATATATGTACATTGACTTATTCGATATTTATAAGACGTTTATGCAGACTTATCAATTGAAAAAATAATGCAAGATCCTGTTTTCTTTATAAGAGAACGAAAGAGGGAAGGAAAGAAAAGAAAAAAAAAAAGGAAGAAAATTTAATACAATAAATAAGAAAAAGGTAAATCGGCAGGAAGTGAAAAGTGTAGATTTTAGAGGAAAATTTGAATTTACAATTGAGACATAAAAGCAGAAGTTGTCGCTGCTAGATTGCTGGCTATAGCATTAGAGAGTCGACATTAAACTTTCAAAAATGTTGATATTTGTAGAAAGAAATGTACGCTACATTAAATATACATATATAAAAATACAAAAAAAAAGAAAAGGGACAGAAGAAAATAAACGAAAAAAAATTTTTTTTATAAATAAAAAAATAAAGCATCGAATTAAAATATAAGTATCGAAATATTTAATTTAGCAACCAATCAGTCGGGAAAAAATTGGATAAAGACAAAAATCGACGATATTATATATATATATATAAGATTTTTCCTTATACTTCTTGATTAAATTTAAAAAAATCATATAAAAAAATAAAGATTGGATAGCAAACGATGGATAAATTTAGAAGAGAATTGAAGCTGTAAGTTAGCAATATGTTTGGATTTGCAAAAAAAAATATGACCGTATAAAATTCAAACGTAAAATCGATATCTATCTGGATTTGTAAAAAGGAAATTATCTAGAGAGATTCTAAATCAGCGTAATCTAGAGAATTTTTAAAAGTCTAAGGCCATTTTAAAAATTTTCTACATTCTGCTATTTTAATGAGACTGATTTTTGTAACGTACTAAACCGTATTTAACAGTAAATACACGAATAAATAAATAAAATCGAATGTTATCAAAACCACGACGGAGGTGGTTTTTTTTTTTTTTTATCTTACATATAAATATTTTTCTATATAAAGAATAAATGATAAAGTGTTTGCACTGCGCTAATTAACGTCGGTAGAAATAATACCATTTGATGCGAACAACATTCGAAAAAATAATGATTTGAAGCCAAAGTAAATTGATTGGCATGATTAGGAAAGTTTTTTCTTGCAATAGCCATTTAACTAAGATAATAAGAAACTTCTGTTTTAATCTCCAAGTCTTTTCGAAGGATATACTGTGGCTTTTATGAGGAGCAATTGTCAGAAGAATGTTCGAAGTACCTTCTCTAGATGGTGGGATAACATTAAAATGTTATAAATATGGATTTAAAAAAAAAAACGGAATGGATACTGATGCTATCTCAATAAAAAAAAACGCATGCTATTCCTTAAGTATTGTTATAAAAATAATTTTAAAAAAAATATTCACACGATAATCCAACATTTTGGCAAAAATTAACTAATAAACATGAAGACGTTCGCTTAAATTTCCATGTTTTGTTTAATATATCCAATATTGTTTATATATATAATAGAGTAATTTTTCTTAATATTTACATTAAATATGGAATTATTAAAAAAAATAATAATAATAACTAATGATTAAGTTTACCAGAAATCTGAAAATAAATGCAGATTTATTTAGAATGTTTATATGCAGAAAAAAGTAATCTGTACGGTTTATAAAAACATATATACTGTAATAAATGGTAAGATTAACTTTTTAAAAACTTAAAATGTAGGATTAAATAAAATACTACTTATTTCTTGGCATTTTCAGTATAATTTTCAAAGCGAAATGGTCGAAAAATAAAAAATATATAATATCGAAAAATTTTTTTATCAATGCACAATCTGGATGGGTTCTTATTATACAGAAAAATAGAATGTACTGTTGTATGAGGGTTATAAGTCCACGCGTATAGGACTCAAAAAAAAAAAAAAATGAAAATTTTTGAATCATCAGAAAGAATATTTTACGGATCATCATCTCTTTAATATGTTGACGGTGAAATTCTGATGTGCAATTTCATTCGATGTTTCTATGATAGAAGGATAAGAAAATAGATAAACAGAAAAAGGGAAAAAAAAAATGAAATATGGACATATTTTATTCTTTCGCTCCCATCAATTTTGTTCATGTAGCTTTTTTACTTTATAAACTATTATGGTTTCCTTGAAGCCGAGAAGATAAAGGATAAAAATTTTTCTGTATATTTGCCGTTACTCCGATATAAACATCCTTAATCCTAAAACTGTAGAAAAACTAGAAAAATATTTCAACGTTTTTGTTTACCGGAATATTATAGACACAAAAATTACTTTCTTATTTTTACGACTTTTTCCGGTTTGAAATGAATATAGAGATTTCTTTTTTTTTTTGGAAAATTTTAAAGCTTAATTATAATAATACAGAAAAATATTTAAATATTATTAAATAAATAAAGTTTAAAAATTGGTGTAACCTGAGGAAAAAAATCTTCAACTTTTCTAGCAAAACAAAAAAATTATATATAATAAAGTTGATTTTTTTCAGATAAATTTTTGTATAAATATATTTTGTGCAATATAATCTGCAATTTTTATATATATAGGCTACTATTAAAAAAAAAAAAAAAAACAAAAAAACTCTTATAAATATTTATAGATAAGACAAGCAGTAACAATATTTCAGTACAGAAATTTTTCTTACACCAGTAAAAGTTAACGACGACTAAAAAAATTTAATTATATAAAAAAAAAATTAAATAAAATTATAAAAGAATTTTTATTTTATTTATTTTTTATTCGAGTATAAAAATATCTAACTGACAAAAAGCCACATTTAAATAATTCTTCAAGTAACAACACGATATTTTAATAAATTATTCTTCGTCTTCCTAGCAAAAAAAAAAAAAAAAAAAAAATTCGTTTTTAAATAATTTAAATTAAATAATAATCTACATTATTCAACAACATCAGATTTGTCTAGTTATTAAAACGAGTTTAACCCCGGAAAATAAACCAAATTAATTTTCTTTACATCATCGTAAAAAAAAATTTTATAATAATTATAATAATTTGAATATTAAAATTATATATCTTAACAAATAATCAAAAAAAAAAAAAACAAAAAATTAAACGAGATTTATTTTAATTTTCTCGTTTTCTCGTTCTTTTAAAATAGAAAATAAATAAATAAATAATAAATCGTCCAACTTATTAAAATCACGAAACATCATATTTGCGGTTAAAATATTTGGTAGCAAGCAAACCAAATTTTTAAATTTTAATATGGCAAAATAAATTATTAAGGATAATAACCCGAATATTAAAAAAAAAAAAAAAAAAAGAATTTTCTATTCAATTGTTTGCTTTATCAGGAAAAATAAAGATCTGACGGTTAAATATATATATATTTTTTTCTTCTATAGAAACGAGATTTTGGAAGAATAAATTCTGTAAATGTGGTCATTGAGCTGTTATTATTCTTGTAGTTAATATTCCGCATATTACGACGAAAAATTGTAACGTATTCAATATGATGGAGTTTTCTTAAATAACCATCGCACTGCGACACAATTTTTACATAATATTTACATTTAAAAGAGCGAACTAGTTTCCTGTAAAAATTGATAGTGAAAACTTTACCTATAATACTGTATGTGATATCTATACATTCGATATTTTTAATTTAATCTTTTATTTAACAAATATTACAATATTTCCTACTAAAAATTTTATTCTTATACTGAATAAAACATGCAAAAAAAATTGTTGCAAAGGAGAGCTCGCTTATGGTAAGAAAAAAAAAAGAAAAATAATACAGACACCATGCTGTTTTCTGTCAATTATTGGAAAATTCCTCGTGAGGGTTTTTAATACGTATAAAATCAAAACAGAATTTACTCAAAAATAAAAAAATTACTTGAGATTTCGAATTCTTTAAAGCTATCCATGACATGTGTCATGATACAAAGATGTCTTTTATGGCGCAAAATCTGCAGACTTGATAGGAAATATCGACTAGATGGTCCTACTAACAATTCCATCAGAAGTGACTGTTTGCATAAAACGATGTTGGAACGATAATTTAGTCATTGGTATCGTTTAATAGATTCGAAAAAATACCGAATCGTAGAAAATTATGCTGTTTTAGTTCTTTATATATATATATCTTCTCGAACAAAAAAAAAAGAAAAAACACGTCGGAAATATTTATCTAAAAATAAAATTTGTAATTTTTGTCTTACGTTTATAACGGAAATCTCCTTTTAAAATATAAAAATGTTGAAGGAGAGTTTTCAAGTAACTTATATATATATATATTTTTTTTTACAACTACTACATCTCTTCAAAGATTTTTATCCATTTTTTTGAATATTAAAGTCGAAATTTTCTGTATAATAAGTGTTATATTAAATCATCTTTCAATAGCGCTATTTTAGTCGGAATTACTTATCTACCATATTTTAAGAAGTATAAACAGTAACCTTATTTTTTTTTTATTATATCATGAATTCTACCTTCTCTTCCATTACTGTATGGATTTTTTTTTTAACTATTCATATCTTGAAAAGAAAACTGGAATAAAACTATGATTAAAAAAGTTTTTTTTGATATTTTTACCTATTCTCTGAAGGAATGAAGAAAGTTCAGCAATTGAATTGAACTTATTTTTTTTTTTTTTTTTTTTTTTAGCGAAATTTAATACTTATGATTCCATCTTGTTTTGGAGTTATTATTATTTAAGTATTTATATCTTTTCATAAATTATTTTATTCACAATTTTATGTTATCAAAAATAGAGTTTTAAGATTATTACGAGATTTGCATCAAGATATTAGCATCTAGGATTAATTGATACGAATCCAAAATTGCTTTAATATAAAAAATATTATCCTACTTTCTGAAGAAGAGAAGAAGATTGTATGTTTACGTTTTGCATTAATAACTTCTGAACTAGTAAAGTAGATTTTTATAAGTATGAATGTCCGCCATTTAAAAAAATGGCAGGCATTCAAACAGCTGAAATGCTTTCTTGATATATCCTGAACTATCCATTGGATTTAAATGAAATTTAATAATAAAGTCAGTTCATTGGAACTGAATTCGATAACATACCAACTTGCCAATTATCTCCAACCACTTAAATATGGTCGACTTTCAAACTTTAAAATTTAATAACTTTCGAACTATCTAGTTAAGTTTTGATACTCGGTATATTATGATCAGAATATCAAAGTCGAATTTTTAAAGTAAAATTAAATAATTCAGCAGATTAATCAGTTTAAAAAGGATCCAAACTTTTGAGATTTGCCTATAGCGATGAAACTGTTTGATAATATTTTTATGACATCAAACCTATGAAACACGATTTTTTTTTTAATCCGCATCTTTAATCATTCCAAAATAAAGATTTCGAAAAATATGCAATTAGTTCTTCCAGAATGTTTGTAACTATTCAATAATTAATCTAAAATATTATTCTTTTTTTATTAATTTAAAATATAAATGATTGAAATTTAGATCCTTCCAGAAATTCGACGTATTGACGTAACGATTTGAAAACATCTATACTTGCAGATATTGCAATATTTTTTAAAGAGATGTTATCGTAGATTGTAGAGTTATAGCTTGCGTGCACAGAAAGATTTAACGTTTTCCAAGATAGGGGATTTTGAAACAACTAATTGACGAGGAAAGAGCAAAACAAACTATGACTCATTGCAAAGAATACCGTTTCGAACTGATCAAGAGAATCGTTTTTATCTAATGGAAAAACAGAATCTGTTCAACATGAATTGAATAAAAAAAAAGATTCGATTCCGAAGCTAAGATCGCTTACATATATAGGCCTATATGCCAAGTGGGATCTGAATCTTTCAAATCCTTATTTTTTAAACATTTTTATACTATTTTTGAAGGTTATTTTGAACTGGCATTTGCAAGATAACATAGCGATTGTTTCTGTCAATCGAGAAATGATTAGTTATCGTTCTAAATATTCATTCTGGAGAAAGATTAATTGGAAAATCAATTTGATTTTGTTTATTTTTTGAGCTCGAAGTACTTTATATTATTGCAAAACGATTACGTGATTACATCTTCAGTATTTGCTTTTTTTTACAAGCTCTCTGTATCTTGTTACAATATCGGATTCTTAGATTTATTTTTTTTTTTTTTTAAATCTAAGAATCCGATATTTACTTCTTAGCTTTGAAGAATTATCTTGAAAATCTCGCAAACGTAACTTCCGAATTGTACAAATTAAAAATTGAAATGGCATCATAGCTGATGATCGAAAGGATTAAATAACATTAAACATACAAACAAAAATGTTTCGATGTTTCGTCTTCGGTTATCTGAAAATCTGCGCTTGACTTTTAACGAATTTATAAATAATTCAATAAGTAATTTAGAATTAATTGCAAGGATAATTCCGAAAGAAGTAGATTAAATATTAAAAATTAAGATTTTTAAACCGGTATTCTTTGAAGTAGAAATTTATTTATTCTTCTGACCTTAACGATTCTTGATTTACGATTTAGAAATATTTATAAAGCAGAAAGTTAATTGAAATTTGTTTTGGAAACAACTTACGTGGAAATGTGAAGAGTTTAATTTATTTTCTGTAAAAATTATTACAGTCAATATATTCTAAAATAAACTAATTCCATCTCCGAAAGAGTTTGAATGATATCTAAGTTCAGAAATTTCTTTTAAAATTGATGAACGATGCTTTAAAGTTTGTGTTTCAATATATATATATATATAGATATTATGAAACTTAAATTTCTTTTCGCCGAATGAGAAGTGACACTTGTCAAGTTTGACATTAGCTTCACAAGTTTTGGAAGAGTATTAATAATGTAAATAATTTATGAAGATAGACAGAATGGCAACCACTGATAAGTTGATGATATTCGTTTCGTTTCTTTTCTTATAAATAAATTTCAGAATTATCAATTTCCACAAGATTGGATCTATTATTCCTTTATGAAATATAGTACGCTATTCTGCAAACAAAAAGGAATTTTTATTCACTTTGTTCATTTAGCCTTATAGCCTAGGAAGAGATTATGCGGAAGAATTTTGATGAGAATGATTTTCTGCACGCACGAAAAAGGTGCAAAATATTTCATTTTGAGTACAAAATAGGTTATTCATTTCGAAAGTAAATTTTTTCATTTCAAACTTTAGCGAATTATCATTTACCACTTTATATGAATCCCAAAATTACTTAAAAATTTGTAAGATTAACAAATTCAGTTCTTAGTATACTGTTGCAAACTAGTATATCTACATATTTAAACAAGTGCAGTCTTTAAGAACAGAAAGTTTTAGCTTACTTTTCAAGATCATAAATTGCAAATTTAATGTGTAAGACAATCAAATAATTTTTTGACTGTTTGATTAACTGATACATTTCTTAACATGCAGTTACACATTAATAACTTGCTAAAGTGTTAAATGAAAAGTTTCGTACATAAAATCGTACTAAATCCATGTAGAGTAACGTATTTTATGGTTATGTTTTTTTATATCAACTAGCAATGATTGGTAAGATTGGTAGATATGTGACGAACTACCCCGAAGATATAGGATCTATTTCTGGCAAATTTTTCTATTTCGCAAGAATTTGTTCCCCTACGGCTCATTTTGTCAGCTGTTTAACTTGTACTGGAAAGATGCAGGTGCATTCAGATTATAAGAAAATCCTTCCAATTTTTCTGTCAATCTTGACTGGATTATAGCATTAACATGATTTGGTTCAGATCTCTTTGATTCTCATGTTTGTTGTTTATTCTTAACCTCCAAGATATTTTCGAATTTTTCCTCTTCCATCGAAAGTTAGTATTCCTCATATATAATTTCTAGCAATTTATTATTAATATTAAATATTTTAATTTTCGAGCTTTCTTAATTTTTTAACATACTTATTTATTAATAGTTTACTCAAAGTGAAGCGATTCTGTCAAATATTTAAATAGTTATCTTTTTTTTTTTTTCCGTTTTTGTGTGGATCGCTGATCATCCGGATTATATTTCTCTAGATTGTTTTGATGACAAAGAAGTATTTCTTTCCAGAGGAGAGGAAAAAAAAAAAAAAGAAATCTGTTTAAGCTGTGTCAATGTTATCGTTGATTGCCAAGAGATGTTTAGCTCTAGGAAAAAATGAGCAGATAAAAATGAATCGAAAATTCCAGAGAACTTGAAGAAGAAGACGATTTTTCTTTATAAATTTAATTGAAACAATTAGGAATAAACATAAAAATTATAAACGGAATTTCCGACTAACAGTTAATAAAGTTCGTTCTAATTTTTAATTAAGATAATATAGATTCTACAATATTTTTATTTTATCCACAAAGTACGGCTGAAATAAAAAATTAGTAACATTCATTTTAATTACATAGAATTTTTTTTTTTATTCTTTCTAAATCTTTAAAAAAAAAAATCATAAAATTAATGATTTTATTCCGAATTAAATTTTACTAGTAGAGAATATTTAACAGATATTTATATCCATATATAAACATCTTTCATAAACAAACTTCAGCAATTCTTATTAGTACTGTATACGTAAAGTAAGATGTATGCATAAAGAGATTTCAATGCATAATAATAAAGAGTACATATCAAACAATAACAAGAGAAATCTTTCAAGAACTACAAGAATATCAGCATGAGTTAATCTAACTGAAGAACATATCAAACAACAAGCGAAGTAACAAAAAAAAGCATAAAAAATACTAACTCTTAATAAATGAAATAAATAAATTCGGTGAATTATGCATTAAGAATCTACCAAAATAACAATGTAATAGTATAATTAAACGTGAAAAACCTAATTAACCATTATTATATTGTTATATTTGTTTACATTTGTGTTTCTGTTCCGTAAACTTATTCTGAAGTTAACGATCTTAACGTGTTAAGAACAATGATAATTAATTACATATTTCGTATACAATAAAAATAAGTACATCCTACGCCAATAATTTCTTTATTAATAACTTTATTTGTTGGAAAGGAAAGAGAATAAATTCTAATTTTATATATTTAATATGTATAAATGTTAAGACACGCTCAAATTTAGTCGACTGCATTATCATAACGCACACGGAGGAAAAAAAAAAAGTAATATTTTAATTAAACAGAAACAATTTAAGAACAGAGTCATTTCTCATTTTGATTCATTAGATCCTTAGAGAACAAAAATCAAACCAAGAAAATGACGGATGCGAAACTCGTTTAAATTGTCATTTCTACCTTTTTTTTTATTATTTTTGTACTTTTGTAACATTCGTTGGTTGTAACTTTTCATTTTTATATTTTTATGTGCTAAAAATATAATGGAAAGATTAAAAAAATAAATTAATAAATTACCGAAAAGCAATCACGTTAATGGACAAACAACTTAAAAACAATAAAATATTTGTCCTCGAATAAGTCGAACTAAAGTATCATTAAACTGTACTGTACGTTTCCTTTTTATATAAACAAACATTGTTACTGTAACACTTGGCAAAATTTTATTTAGGCTTTCTTAATTTTTAATACGAAAGTTCGATACAGACTACAATATTTATCTTTTCTCAAGTTTTGTTTTTCGTTACCGACATAAAAATTTTACATATTTTCAGTAACTCTTTAATCTTATGCAGTGAAAATACGGTGTATATAGTGAATCGGGGAAAGATGGTAATCGGAAGAAGTAGTTTACTTTTCTCTAGTTCGTTAATATTTAAACAGTTGACGATAGAAAGTGGTTTATTATAAGCTATAACTTCCTACAAGCCCTCCAAAAATATAGAAGATGGCTACTATCAGATTTTCAATTATTCGTGTTGGAAATCGAAAAATTCCCATTTAGGGTCGGAATTTTCATCAAAAATTATACAGTCGTTTTTTGAAGTATTATTATTAATCGTAATAATATCAGCATAGTAAAAGTTAATTACATTTAATGTGAGTGGATACTTTAAAGAATACTTTGCTTTCGATGTCGTTCTAATTTAACCATTTTAAGTTACGTGATTAAAAGTTGCATCTCACCCCGATCAACGGGAAAGATTGCAATTTTTGCTACAGGATTAGATGCCGAATTTAAATTTTTATATTTATAATTTGTTTTCGTTAATTAAACGATAAGAATGTATATTAGGATCCGAGCAGAAGTCTTTGGTTCGAAGAAAGTTTAAAACTTGCAGCATAATATATAAACAGAGGAGGCTTGAATTGTTTCAATCCTTCACAGATACAGTAAAACTTCGATCTAACGTTTTTCAAGGGGGAC